>JARFNZ010135088.1:0-10920 GCA_031763405.1 Balanus nubilus
AAAATAATTGAGAATAGAACTTCGAACAGAAAACACGATGATAACATTCTTTTGTTGATACACTCCAAAATCCTAATCAAATTTTTCCTCCAAATGTCATGTAGTGACGGTGCGATTCCAGTCATTCCAGAGTCTGTTAGGTTAGGAAAAGTACCTACTGTTTTACTAAAACTAGTGTGAAAAATCAATCTTTGAATGAAGATTGCAGACGATTGAGGGCGAAGTTTTTGAAACAGACTGGAGCGGTTTAACAGGGGAAACTTGCTCTATCGCATATCAAATTGTGTATTTTAGGTGATAATGTCCCTTTAACAGCGGAAAAGTTATTCGCGAAAATGCATTTTCCGAGAAAACAGTCGTTTTAACCTTTGATGACCTCTGGACTCTGGAGCCGCATCCGTTGATCTGATCTCAGTTTCTTCCTAGCTATCATAGTTCCCGAAATATCAAAGGATTTATAGATCAAGGTTCCTAAAAATGGGAAAAAGTGGAAAATTTGCCCTTTGGTGACCTTTGGTGACCTCACTGTTGACCTTTGCGTAAAATGAATGAAGTTGCTTGAAAAAGATTTTTGACTAGCTTTCGAACATTTTCATATTTTTTCTACGTCCCATAGGAGTCGAGATCGAAGGGTGGGGGTTCAAACACCAGGTCGTGGAAAATCCCGAGTGCCAGCGGGGCGCGGGTTAAGCAGACCGAAATGGGACAGGGCGTGCCAGCTGGGTGGGTCGCGGCCACTGTGTTGGAGTTCCCACGGCAACACAGGGCCGTGGACTGCCGCTCCGCTCCGGATCCCTCATAGGGTGAAGGTCGGTAGAAACAAAGCCGTCACAGCAGTTCCGAGTAGCGCGGCGCCCCGTCGCCTGCAGTTGACACTGATTGGCGCAATGTCCTCAATTGGGCCGAGCCGGCGGGCGGCTCGTGACCAGTCCCCTCCCCAGTCCCCTCGGCTCCAATCCCCTCCCCTCCCCTCCCCCCGCCCGCCCAGCTGGTCACGTGCTGCGCGACTGACGACAGCTGGATGAAGCGCTCCATCCAGGCTCTGTGGGCGGCTCACGTGCCGGCGATGGGAGCGGCGCGGCCATCGGTCAGATCGACAGCCGGCCGCCGGCGCTGATGGCCGATGGGCGGCGCTCGGTCCGTGACCGTTCGGCCGGCGTCATTCCGGCCATCAGTCGACGTATGTGCCGACTGCCGATGGTGTCAGCGTGCCGAGCTGTTCCGTGAGGGCGGACACGGCCTGCCGGAGTGCCGCCGCTGGCTGGCTGGTGACCTCTACGTCCCCGTGGTGATGGCCGTCATTTTGACCCCGCCCCTTGGGTTTTTCGCATGTAGGGATAAAACGGCGTTGCGGCCGCCAAATTTTTCACATCTCTTCGTACATAATTCCGCATATTTTGTGAAAATTTTGACCCCAGGGCTTCTCATGTCAGGAATATATCTATTTCAAATAGTGTCCACTGTCCTAGGATAAAGGCTTGAAAGGTGTATAGTGTTTTTATTTATTTTGAGGGGATGCTTTTGGCAGCGAGGAGTGTGTGCTCAGAGGGTGCTCTTGCACCCCAAACCCACTAACTGTCCTTTCTGACTGTGCCGCCTTTTAACACGATCGGGTAATATATATTTCCGCCCGGGGCTGGAAAAAATCGTTTTATTAACCGAGGCTTTTGTGCGGAGGGCCGAGTGCCGGTAGGCACAAGGTCAGTAGTGAAAACCGAGGTAACTATAATATATTTTTCCAGCACAATTGTAGGAAGATATTTGCCATATGCCGTGTTCCCTCTGTAATCTTTTGAAAAAGGATTTGACGATCTTATTTATTGATGCATATTTAATCAGCCTTTTTGGCATGAACTACGAAATTCGAATTGGAAAGCCCTTCTTCTCTGTATATTTGGGTATCCCAAGTTGTCTCATACCCGATTATCAACCCTTCGAAAATAAAAGGGTCCAATAAAATAATTAGAACACAGGAAGCAAGAGCAAGAAAGCGAAGAGAATCCCGTTGCAATGCGGATACAATGCAATGGGAGGAAAATAAGCAATAATTGATTGAACGTTTCCTAGAATATGACAGAAGTGTCGATATTTCGAAGTGATACAAAGTGGACTTTAGCTTACTAATGTGCTCTTTCATCGACTGAAGTAAAGAAGGGCTACCAAAATTGTGAAGCGATCATCACTTGTTGCATGTTTTCAGTCGTGAAACGACTCAAAGGATCACTCATCGTAAACATAACTATATCAGTGTACAAATATTATGCTTTGGTTGCGTGCCTCGTATCGAGGAGCCAGAGATGTGTAGCGTAATTTAATGGTGAACTGAGGAAATGAACGCCTATTTTGTCGTGAGTCCATGGTGAGGAGTTCGAACTTCGTTACTTTAACTTTATGACCGTTGCCAAGAAAGTAGTCTCCAAGAGCAGAGAGAGCCGATTCTATGCGAGCGATAAGCGCTGGCAAGCAAATTTTGGGTTCCGAAATCATGACCTGAGTATCATCGGCATATTGCACCACAAGCGCATCAGCTGCATGAAGGCTCAAAGCATTTGTAAACGCGCAGACAAGAAGGGGACCGAGTTATGCACCTTGAAAGACCCCTTGCTGTATATAATGTGGTCCTGAAATCTTGTCCATGCCAGCAGAGCCAGTGAAGCTAACACTCTGTGTGTGATCCTGCAAGTAATTTTGAAACCATGAAGTATCTATGTTGAGAGTATGAAGCTTTTTTATAAGTTTACTGTGGGAATGATTTCAATGCATTTACTCAGATCAATCAAGCAGAGAAGTGAGATTTTGCCAGAGTCAACAGCCGAGAGCATGTGGTCACGGATACAGGTGAGCGCCGTCTCCGTAGAATGCCGCGGGCGGAAGCCGTGCTGGGTCGAGATAAAAGGTAAAAGTAAAGCTGGCGTTGGACTGTCCGCTCTTGGCGACTGGAAGTATTGAAAAAGGGCGAAAGTTGGATGTATTCGAAAAGTCATCGGTTTTATGGATCGGGTACACGAGAGAATGTTTCCGGGAGGGCACGTCGTTGGTCGTGAGGCTGGAGTTTATGAGTAAGGGAAGAACGTGACCTATGGAGTTAAAGGCCAGTTTCAGAATGCGGATGCAAAGCCCTTTGGCACCGCGAGCTGGGGAGTTTCTCACAAAAAATGATGCGATGTAGGGCACTCGGACTAATAGGGTGTAGTGAAAACGAACACGCACCCACTTTCGGTAGGCGAGTGGGTAGCGATGGTGGCGGAACTTGCGCCTCTAGCTCGGCCGCTACGCTTGGACCGACATTTGCGAAGAACTCGTCCATGTCGTCCGCCGAGGTAGTTGGCAGCACCTGGGCACTGGACACTACTTGCTACTTGCTGCCCACTATGTCACGGGCAGATTTCCAGCGGCCAGCTCTCCCCTGCTCTAAAATGCGAGCGCAAAGGTACTGCCGCCTGTCGGCTCTGAAAGCATCTCGTGCAAGGCGATCATCAATAAATATATCAACATAGCTTTCAATAAAATATCTTCAATAATTAATATAGTTATGCATTGTGTTACTAACATTGAATATACCAATATGAGAGTCCATGTCTATTTGTGTTGTATTTACTGCAATGAAGACGTTTATGATAGCGTAGCAATGCTTTAAAGTGATTCACATTATTCTCACAGGGGAATCACATTATCACGCAGGGATATGGTGCACGTGCGCACGTGCATACCCATATACCGGGATGGGTGAGCCGATTGTGTTCTATTGTGGGTGTAAATTGCGTCCTTTGCCTTTGCCGTCTGTTCCATCCATCCTTTGCCATCTGTTCCATCTAACCTTTTGCCGCCTGTTCCGTCTAACCTTTGCCATCTGTTCCGTCTAACCTTTGCCGTCTATTCCGTCTAACCTTTGCCGCCTGTTCCGTCTAACCTTTGCCGTCTGCTCCGTCTAACCTTTGCAGTCTATTCCGTCTAACCTTTTCCGTCTGCTCCGTCTAACCTTTGCCGTCTGCTCCGTCTAACCTTTGCCGTCTGCTCCGTCTAACCTTTGCCGTCTGCTCCCAGCTGCGTGACAAGCCCGGCCGGGAGGTGGTCACCTTCCTGCTCATCTGTAACCTGGCGCTCTGGAGCATCCACGTGTTCGAGACGTCGCGCTCGGACGCCCACCCGCACCAGCTGCACTTCTTCGGCTTCGGGCCGTGGACCATCATTAGCCACGTGTCCATGCCGCTGGCCATCTTCTACCGGTTCCACAGCACCGTCTGCCTGTGCGAGATTTGGAAGCGGGCCTACAAGTACAAGCCGGAGTCGGTGTGACGGCGCGGCGCCCCACCGTGACTGAGGTCAGCGGCCCGCGGTACCCGCGCGTCCGCTACCTCCGCCGCTTGGCCGACACCGTGACGCGCGGCTACTCGGTCTGACCGTGCCCAGGCCCTCCGCGACGTCACTGAGCACACGTGGCGTCACAGGGACCTTCCGAGGTGGCTGCGGTGGTCATACCACGGCTGATCGCGGAGAAGAAAGTGCAGTGTGGACGGCCGACGCTATCCGATCGTTTCGGGTGGGATATCCGAGGGCGTCCACCCACTCTGTTCCGTCCGAGTGCAAGGGGACTGTGTGCAATGTTCATCCGGGGACTAAGGGCAGCAACTGTCCGGACCTGAGCCTGAGAGCAGTATGACTGCAATGTAAATATGAGGCCATTGGAAATAGCCCGCGATAAAGGGACGCTTGTACCGCGCATGAATGACTCGAGTGTATTAAAGAACTTCAAGTTGGATCAGACCCTCTCCCCTCACTGCCATTTCGGGAACCAATGGTCGTATCGAGTCCCCTGATTCGGCGTTTTGTCAGATATACAAAATGGGAAGCGGCATCTTCTAGTGCAGGCTGGCAGTGCCCCAAACCTGCTCGCCCGGATCCGCCTACCAACACGCTATATCAAAATAAACAAATAGTGTGGCGTCAAATAAGGTTAAATTTTAAATTAACAATTTTACATTTAGGTGGCTTGTTTACGTACCAGTTTTTCCTCTGAAATTCAGAAGTGCCATTTTTGCGTTAGTTGACTAGAGATGCCAAAAAATGAAATAATTAATGAGACCGTCAGTTTCATTTCTTATGGAAGCAGTACTCATTTAAAAATAAGGATATTTCCTTGAAATTTGGTTTGGGGATTATGCATAGTTAGATCTCCCGATTTTTGGGCATTTTCAAAAAGATGGCATATCATTCCCTAAAATCAACCCTCAATTTTTGGGGGTAAAAATCAAACCTGATAGTAAATTTGTAAAAGTCATTATTCTGAGTTACTTGACGTTTGTATTTTCACTTTGTTTTAAAACTGGATTCTTATTGTCAAATATTTAACGTATTTCTGTCAAAAATGGCATTAAGTTACGTCACTAAAATCAATATATCTAAAAAAATAAACTAAATTATTTCGTTTTTGCAGAAGATGTTAAATTATTGTTATGTACAATAGGGCATGCCAACTTCCACGTCCATATATGAAATAGTTCAGAAGTTATTCCGAAAATACAAAGAGGGTCGCATCCGTACAGATCCCCCCCCCCCCGCAGTTGTGAGTTAACTTAAAGGGAATGTAAGGGTTTTTCCCACTTTGTTTAGTTAACGATGCATTTCGACACAGCACAATAAATTAAATATTAAATTTAAGTCATTTTGCTATGTCTTGTCTGTATGCAACGGAAAACGCTCTGAAAGTTAGGTTGCGCTCCACGAGTACTTGTGTGCTCAGCTAGACTTTTTAGACCAGTGTTATTCGAAACACGTCGAATCTCGAGACTTCTGTTCATGATATCTCCGGGGCTTCATGCAAGTTAAGAGACGAATGATATTCACGTTTATGGAAAATTCACTTACGAGCACACACAATTGCTTGAAAGTGAAATAATTGCATTATTATCACCTTTTATTAGCTAGCGTACCTTAAAATCCTCTCCCTCTGAAAAGTCTTAGAGATTTATTCACGATTGTTACCACTTGGTACTCGTCTAGCGACTTTGGCGTGTGCGATATGGAAATACAGGTTGACTTTTTAGAAATAATATTTGAAAGAGTAATCGGGAATTGATAAGCTAAATAAAAGTTGAAATGATAAAACAAATATGTGGTCATTAGCGATGCGATTGCCATAGTTATGGTTTAGAGAATTAGTGAAATTCGTGATTAGAGAAGGGCATTAGGACATCATGCTGGGCAAGTACCATAACATTTACAGGTACTTACAATATTCATGTTCAGATTCTAGCTTTCTTTTAAAACAGAATTAGGTAAAATTTTCATGGAATGCATCATAAATAGCAAGCTATAAGATCCACACTTACATATACTTTTGCTGTCATTTTCAAAACCCCTACATTCCCTTTAAGCTATTAAAAAGCAATTGAAGTACCCTATCACAGTTTTGTCGTCAGATTTTTGCTCAGGTCTATTGTTATTGCTGCAGAGGTCATCAAAGGTCAGTTGCTGTTTTTTTTTTTACTGTCATTGACTTTCAATGAGAGGTTTTCGCGAATAACTTGATGTAATAAATGAAAGGCTAGTGCCTAATTAGCGACCCCCTTAGTCTGAAGCGCGCTCGTGCTTATGATGTGTGCTTACGTGCGCTCGCGCGCACTGCATTGTCACGGCAGTGAAACCTCTTTTTATATGAAGTGTGGGTATTTTTCTAGTTATCTACAGTCTTATTTTAGTTACACACTCGTGTGTTTTATAGCAAGGTGCAATCACGCAAACCCGTGCAAAAACGCAAATAGGGAAACTTGTTCCCTATTATTGACTGGAATAACATGTATTGCTTGACAAAGTTCTCGCTTCTTTCATTTTGCTCCTAATTGAGCTAGCGTAAAACAATTTAAAACCACCGTGCCGACCAAAACAAATGGAAGCGATTGGTGTCCAATTTTAGGATACGGGCTTACGGAGACCTCTGCAGACCTTTCCAACCAACACATTTATTTGAGCCCAAGTGCATTGGCAGAAACACTGCAAAGAAGAAATTCGGTGGAGACACAGAACTTTCCCAGATAGTTTATTGAACGACGAGGTGTCATTATCAAACCCCTAAAAATGTATTTCAAACAGTTGTAAGGGTCAAGTCAGGTCACGGAACATCCGGCGAAGACCAACTGTAAAAACAAAGTTAGAGATGGAAAATTAAGCACAAAGCAATTTGTTTTGGTTAGGACATATTGCACTGGTTAAAGCGTCCCTGTAAAGTAGGCTAACGACGTAAGAAAAACTCATTTTTCTTCAACACGGCTGGAGTGCTTTACTACAGGAATCACCAAGCAGAAAAAGTTTGAAAATTGGTGATACATACATGACCGACTTTTTGAAGCAGGATTTCGAACTGTATCTGGTCTCAATTTATTTGTACGATGGAGGGGTACGATGGAGGTATACTCGTCGTCCCCTAGGCTCTTGTTTAGGCACACATGGGGGAGTTAAATGTAGGATGTTTAAAGTGTTTGCATTGTGACCATTCTAGTGGTGCCACTCCTTCATGAAAAGTCTGGGAGGATGAGAAGGAAAAGTTGAATGAAGCACCTTCAAGATAGACAAAAACATTTATTTTTGTCTAGATTAAGCCCATTCCCTAGTCTAAGTGGGGTAGCCGATCTCTGCCCCATACATCTTAACTGAACAAGATCCTCGACCCATGAACCATTTATTTTTAATTCACAGATTTCATACGCAACATTTCTATGATCAGCAAAATGATATTGATGACAAGCTTCTGAATAGGGTATGATAAGCTGCCATTTCCCTACGTCTGTTTCTGTTAGCCCTCTTTATGCAAACGGGGCTATAGGAGGCTATAGGAGGCTATAGGAGGCCATAGGAGCTGTAGACCATATTCCAGTTGACTGTTACCTTCTGGAGTTTAATGTGATGACTATATAAGCAACTGTGAGAAAGATGCATTGAGATGTTTAAAGTCTTTATTAATGCCGCTCAAAGCTGTGACAACCAAATGTACACAATTTAACACACCTCTGGGGGGGGGGGCAAAATCTGACCCTAATTTTTTTAACCAGCCTACAATTAAATAACACATCCTGTGTGAAAGTCTTGACTTTGGGTCACGTCAGGCTGGCTCACCAGGTCAGGCAAAGCACGGATATGTACAAAGACTGTGACCATGTTACGATTGTGCCGTGGCCACATTTATTGGCTGATCGGTTTCAAACTTTCACAATTTTGAAGGGCATAGAGACTAACAATTTGCTTATTTCGGATTTGTTTAATATCGGTGACCTGAGGTCACGTCAATTCGGTGATTTCCCCATTATAAGTCAATGGAAAACTTAAGATCCTTCCTATTCAGAGGAAACGCATCATATCAGTCTAATTCTTTCAGAATCATGCAACCTTAGGCCATTATTGATGGGCAAAACACAATATTTGATCGGTGATTTCTTCAAGGTCATCCGAGGTCATCAGAGGCCCCGAACCCTTTTTGCCGACAACTTATGACAGAGTACAGATAGAGACGTAAAAATGGAACTTAGTGTTGGTCTAGCCAAGACGCATCGACTCGTATGCAACAAGGCGTACTTGGGTGCTTGCAACCGATAGGACTCAGCGAATGGCTCCATCTGAAGTGAAATTTTGTCAAGTACAGGTCGACCAGTATCTTCAGGCAGGACGGTGTGCCGGTTTATCGGCCTGCCAATGGTTGCAGGGGCATCTGCGGAACTTTTGCAGATCATTCTTCCCGCGACTGTCCTGTCGATTGCAAGCGGACATACTTTCTTGGAGATGTACAACTGAACTCGGCTCATTATAGCATATACTCTACCTTCTTATATTAGTTTGGCGCTACAATACTTAGAGTATTGTTAGACATGTTTTGAAATGACAATTAACGACAATTCGTCCCAATTGTACTGTGTTGGTGTGCTGCTCCAGTATAGGATGAATATGCTAATGTCAAGCCTGGTGCACTGCATTGACACAGTTCCACTCTATAGCCGGTAGGCCTTCTACACTGCAGCTCTACACTACATCACAGTGAGGCGCTCTGCTGCGCCCATTTGGCTGTATTGGCGCGGCACCACTCTGTTCTGTGGCTCCCTCCGTCTACCCCATCCATTCGCGTTACGGTCTTTATCAGAGCTCACTATCCCCCCCGAAGTAATATACCTTCGCGTTTTGTTTGGACAGAATGATAAAAAGACAATGGGCCCGGATTTGTCATGATCAGCCGGGCGCGTGTCGCCTGGATGTGATTCGGCTGTGACGGACGGCACCGCTGGGATTTGAACCAGCTTCCTCGGCCTCGGAGACGAGAGGCCGTGATGTATCGACGGGGCCGCCCGGCCCGCCCGGCCGCGAGGCTCACTGGCGATCAGTGCCTACTGGAGTTAGCTGTTTTCTCAGATATGTGCATAGACGTAGCTTCTCGTTTACAAGTCCATTATGATTTCATCGAGCGTTCAGATGTACCAAGATGCAGTGATTTTTGTGTTCAGATGTACCAAGGTGCAGTGATTTTTGTGTTATCGCGAAAAAAAACTAATGTTCTACTCAGCAACGTCGGATCGAAACTCAAGAGTAGACGTCTGTGGCCCCTGCATACAACTAAAGCGAAATCATTTCAACTCTCGTGCTATTCCCATGAGCCAATAGGTGATGTTAATTTGTATTATGACAATTTTTACTATTAACCATGGGATCAGTGTGGACTGTGGAAATACTTACATTTTCCGACACCATCGAAAAAATACATTTTCCAGATATGAGCATATAATTTGTCGGCACCTCCGGGCCCAGAATCCCGTGCAGTTGGTACTTTTCGCTCTGAGTGGGCCGTCCGGCCGGCCCCTCTCCAGCCGGTGGGCCGTCCGGCCGGCCTCTCTCCTCTCCAGGCGGTGGGCCGTCCGGCCGGCCCCTCTCCTCTCCAGGCGGTGGGCCGTCCGGCCGGCACCTCTCCAGGCGGTGGGCCGTCCGGCCGGCCCCTCTCCAGGCGGTAGGCCGTCCGGCCGGCCTCTCTCCAGGCGGTGGGCCGGCGCCACCTGCCGCCTCCGCCACCCGGCGGCTCCTCGATTAACCCGGCACCTAACAAATGTCCATATTAGCTGGATATTGGGTGGTGCCGCGGATTTGGCGCGCACCGCTCTGGTCCCTCCCGCCGGGCGTCCACGGCTATCCGTTACACCCTTATAGCCGACCGTAAGCTGCTCAACTTTTCATAGCAGGCCATTTTTCTGCTATTATTTCATTTTCGTGCGCCATCTATTTGTGATCCCCAATAGCCGGCGGTCATCAGAAATAATATCCCGGCGGCGGCGGTGGCGGCCCGCGGCGGGGCGGAGAAGAGGTTCGGCCAGTAGCCACCAGGCGGCTCCACGAGCCTACGGGCCTGCTGCTTGGGGATATGTTGTGTGGAGTTTGCATGTAGAGGGAGTGGGAAACGACGAACGATATTTGTGGACTTTGTTTCGCATGGTGTGAAATGTGTTTGTTGACTGTGTTTGTTACAGAGTTCAGTATGCTAGAAGGTATGCCGACTGATTAGCCGGCGCTGGCGTCTAATTGCGTTGTTTTATTCGTCGCCGTCTGCGCACTGTTATCATCCCCCAATCCCACAGAGCTGCTGATCTTCGGAACTTCCTGATCGCCTCCCCCTCTCTGATCTCCATAACTGGCTGACCGCCCCTCTCTGATCTCCGTAACTGGCTGACCGCCCCTCCCTCTCTGATCTCCATAACTGGCTGACCGCCCCTCCCTCGCTGCTCTCCGTCACTGGCGGACCGCCCCGCCCTCTGTGCTCTCCGTAACTGACTGACCGCCCCTCCCTCTCTGATCTCCGTAACTGGCTGACAGCCCCTCGCTCTCTGATCTCCGTAACTGGCTGACAGCCTCCCCCTCTCTGAGCGCCGTCAATGTCTGACCGCCCCGCCCGCTCGG
>JARFNZ010135110.1:0-10920 GCA_031763405.1 Balanus nubilus
TAATAACCCTCGGAACAGGGTGAGAGTTCCAATTAGCACTTGGTCCCAAGAGGATATGGTGCTTGGTCCACAAACAATTGAGTATGGTAGTATTCTATGACAGGAAGTTTAGTCTCATTGTAAGTGGTTTTAGTCCTATGTTTTTGGTTTAGTTTTAGTGTCTTGGTTTTAGTCATTTTCAGATTTTTAAAATGTCATTAATTTGAATGGTGGTTGGATTCAAAGTGTGTGCATATTAAAATGTATTTTAATAATGTCTCATTAGGATTAAGGGCACCCTAGCCTCACAGTATATACAATACTCCTAACCTCTGGCTGAGCGACCAGGCGTGATTGTATCTCATTTGATCTGTCCCCAGTGTCCTTGCTGATGTGATGCTTTGTCTATAGCACAAACAATTGCTGGGTAGTAAAGTGTAGTCTAACAGGTAAATCTTACAATGGGCTTGTTCCAGTGCCCTAATCCGGATAAGGTTGAGGCTCTTTTTTTCTTAACCAGTCATTCCTGTGCCTCAACTAAAATCGGTTCAGCCTCCACCAGCCTCATCCAGATTAGCAAAACCTCAACCGCTTGGTGAGCGGTTGAGGCTGGTGGAGGAAAGTTAACCTTATTTGTTGACAGTTCTGGCGCACTGCTGTGGATCAGTGGCACACTACCAATGCTGTTTACATTGGAAAAATCCACAGTGTGTTCCTGTGCTCTAATGGATTAAACCTCAACCGACTGGTTTAAATCCCATTCCGGATGAGGGCTCTGGAACAGGCCCAATGCTCCAGCCTCCATGGTCATGTTACTGTCACTACAATTGCCGACCACATTTACTACACAGTTACTGTCTGCTACTACAACAGTTACTACAGTAAAACTTCAGTATCACAATTCACACCTCCCAAGTTAAGCAGTTCAACATAGAAATTGACTATGTTTAGTGCAGACTGGAAAGTGTGAGAACATGGCTACTGCCATCTATTGGCCAAGATGCAAAGCACTTATGCAAACATCAAACCATACTGGCACCACCACAGATTGAGATGTTATTTTCACAAAAATCACAAATTACTCCAGGGAGTAGATCTTAAAATATTGCCTATCAAGTATCAGAGGCCTCAAAAGCATGTGGCTATTTGTTTATACCCAAATCTGAGGCTCCTGATCATGATTGGCAAAGTTACTGTTCTGTTTCCTGGTATACATTTTGTACTCTTTTTAATTTTTGTACTCTTTGAAAAGGGGAATATCAATATAATGAAATCAAATATGATAAATTATAATATTTGATTCAATTCATCCAACTGGGCCATGCTCTGGAGATCTAAAGTCCAGAATACAAAATAGTACAACTATAAGATGCATGCCTACCACTAGCAAACAGTAACTTTGCAAACCATGGTCCTGATTGGTCAATATTGTATGATTACTCTGCAACATAATTTGTAATTTTTGTGAAACTGGGCTCATGTCATATAATGCATGGGAGTTCATTTGAGTCTTACATGACATTAGCTTGTTTATAGCAATTGATTTTGACTTGAATTTGAATGTTATGGAAGGTCAATGATCACAAGTGAGTGTAGCAACACAAGTGAGCAACTGCTCCAACCATGCCTCATTGTCATCAAATTTATTGTTGGAGTTGTGTCAAAGCCCATTTCTTTGCTCTTTGACTTAGTGTTGTTATTTACTTACTTTGGACATGCTTTATGTAAAAGCATGATTTTGAGTCACTGCTTCACTAATACCTTCCTTTGCTTTGATAGTTGTCCTTTAACCCGCGCCGTGCCGGTGCTCGGCGCCAACCGCCTCGTGCTGGGGGGGGTTAAACACCCCCCCCCCCCTTCTAACTCGGCTCCTATGACACTTAGCGGAAAACGGAAAAAAAACGTTCGAAAGCTCGTCAAAAATCATTTCGAAACTTTTCATTAATTTGTTTTCGCTTAGGTCAAAGATGAGGTCACCATAGGTCATCAAGTCAAAATTTCCAAAATATCGGCATTTTTTAAATTTCCGCCATTATCTCGGGAACTATACTAACCAGCAAGAAACTAAAAAAAAAATATTAGAAGGTCCTTGAAGCGCTCTTTCGTCAGTGTGCCGTCAGAATTGACCTAAGATCAATAGTTTAGGCTGCAGAGGTCATCACAGGTCAAAATGGCTGTTTCTTTGGAAACAATTCTCGCGGATAACTTTTTAGCTACATAAGATAGAGCGTTTATTCTGACACCATCGTGTTTCTCTTGTCAAGGCGCATTGAAACATATACATGTTGATCTCTGGAGGTCAATCTCAATTTGACCTCAGGTCAAGGTCACGTGGTGACCTCGGTAGATCATATTGGTTCATGCTGCATATTAGTCGATGCGTATTGACGAGACGAACACATTGGTACCCTCCGCATGCTTCTCCTATCAAACCCTCCATAGCTCTTCTCTATCAAAAGTTGTTGGCAAAAAGTGAAGTAAGTGTAGATAGAAAAAAAAGTAAGTGACCTCGGATGACTTTAGATGACCTTTACAGAGGTCACTTGTCAAAATTAGTACTTTGGCCATTAGCACTGGCCTAAGAAAACATGATCCTGAATGAACTGGACTGAAGGGTATGCTCTGAATTGGAAGGATCTGAATTTTTCCCCATTGACTTATAATGGGGAGGTCATGAAATTTACCTGACCTCAGGTCACAGATATCACAAATCCGAGATATACAAGTTTTAGGTAATGATGTCCTTATGTAATCCTGAAAGTTTGAAACTGCTCACTCTAAAACTGTAGTTGTGGCACAACTTCAAACTTTTTTTGAGGTTGGGGCACGTGACCTGACCTGGTGACCTGACCTTAGGTGATCCGACGTTAAAACTTTCACACAATGTGCGTAATTGATGCCCAAACAGGTGTGCAAAAAAACGGCGGCGCGCAGCGCCGCCGTTTTTTCGCTACTGTCGAAAAGCCTTGGGGGGGGGGGTGTAAACACCCCCCGGCACGGCGCGGATTAAACACGAATGCAACTGCGTTGTTCCGTCAATGTACGACACTGACCGTTTCCTCTCGGATAACCGTCTCCATCGTCAGCGGGTCTTCACGGCACAATTTATCCATGCTCCAAGGTTAACTTCGGCGGTGCCGCGATTTCGTGTATGAACAGCTCGATGAGTTATGAGCCACTGATGTAACAAACAATGGTCTCCCGGAAGACCATTTGATCCCGAGCGAATATGGACAGGGCTTCCGATTAGCGTGAAAAGATGCGGCACGAGTACGACGTCTTAACGCGGGAATTCTGTACATTACTATCGTGATTTTGCTCAATTGAAATAACCCAACTTTGAGTGTAATCCCTGACAAAGTACAATCCCCGCCGAGTGGTTTACCACCGTTCCCGTTCGTTGCCCACGCCATTCCCTCGTCACACACCACTACTTATCACATAGTGTATTCGCATGCAACCATAACAACTGCTTAGCATAATTCCTTACATAAATAGAGCATTCCACCAAGCGAGCGGGTCTCGTATGGGGCGACCGCGGGTGCCACGGGTGACAGTGACGTCACTCCCGGCGGTCCGACAGTCAACACACACACACACCGGCAGGGCAGCCCGGGGGCAGCTCGGGGCTCCGGACAGAACCGTCCCCTCTGGCCGCCCGCCCGGGCTCCGGACAACCAAGCCAAGCGGAATAACGAATGTAAACCGGCCGCGCACACGAAGGATTACGTAATGACAGATACGACTGAGGGTTACACTGCGGAATACGCGTATCACGCCCTGCGGGGGCGGCCGGGGCGCTGGGGCGCTGGGATAGCGCGCGGTGGGGGCGGCTGACCACCCGCCGAGCACGGCCTGGGGCTGTCCCTCCGCCCCCATCTCACACGCACATGGCGCCACACTGTACGGCGGCGCGCTGGGCCGCATATGGCGACTCGGCCGGCAGCGGCGGCTGGCTCCCTGACGGGGGGCGCCGCCCGCCCTCAGACACCGTCAGATCGGCGGCAGCTGCTCCTCCCTCGGCAGTCCCCCTGTCACGGGTCGACCCGTGACCGCGGGTCCCAGTCACGGGTCGGCTGACCCGTGGCCGCGAGTCCGTCACGGGTCGACCAGTAGCCGCGGGTCCCAGTCACGGGTCGACCCGTGGCCGCGGGTCCCGGTCACAGGTCGACCCGTGGCCGCGGGTCCCGGTCACGGGTCGACCCGTGGCCGCGAGTCCCGGTCACGGGAGCGGACTGTGAGCAGAGGTCCGCCCGTTCCGGCTTCGGACGCCAGCCCACTACATGTTGCGGATCTTGCCGGGCACGTAGTTTTTGTCGATGACCGGCTCCTGAAGGAACATGTGCAGGCAGCGCTCGTTCTGCGCCAGAGGATGGCCCGCCACCCTGCCGAGAAGGACCGGACACGCACGGTCAGCACGACACGCAAACGGATCGCGGCATAACGCCCACACGGGGTTTAACGACCCGACACGTCTCAAATTACGACACGCAGTCGGGACATCCAAGTGACAGACTCGGCCAGACTCGCCGTCCGACCAGCGACCGGCGTTGTGGGGTGAGTGGGCCCTGCCTCCGGGACTGGAACGGCCATATGGCTGGATCAGGAGCTGAGTGTAACTGGAGCCGTAACTCGACCCATTTAGAGTGACCTCGTGGCGGTGCGGCTGGACGGCTGCTAGTGTTGAGTTTAGGAACTGGGCAGCAATGGCGTAACGGGATTCGAACTCGGCTCCGCTGAAGCCATGGTTAGGATATGAGCAATCCTCTATACGCATCTAATCTCTAGAGGATATCAAGGCGCAACTGACGAGGATATACATGTCCACCTCCACACTATTCATTTGGTCGCAAGATAGGCCGCCCTCCCCCCCTGGCACCCACGTTCCTCACGCGTCACGGGAGGCACAGGCGACAGTCAGCTGGTGGCTGTTTACACCCACGTTCCTCACGCGTCACGGGAGGCACAGGCAACAGTCAGCTGGTGGCTGTTTACATCCTGAATTGTCGCTGGTAAACACCGAGAGCGGTTCCTAGTCATACCTCATACGACGCAACGGGTTAATGTCCCCAGCCAGCGCGCCATGTACATTTCCGTTACGTGGAAACACGTCGGAATGCAGCATTACCGTCGAAGTGGGCGGAAATGATATGAAATGATGATGATAATAGTGACAAGTAGCATGATAGTAGATAGTAACTAAATGATAGTAGACAGATGACACCATGACTATGACACTCAATGACTCCAACAATCCATGATTATGACTATGTTTGCAAGTACTCCGTGCAGTACTTATACGAGTGCGGAGTACTCGTGTACTACGCGACACGATTCTCTTGGGTATACACCAGTCATACATAGTCATAGTCATGCACCTCTGGTCATACACCAGTCACATGGTAAACGTATGTACCTGATGAGAGGTGACGAGACGGGCAGCAGTCCATCAACTATATGTTCACGGACACAAGCACAACGAAGGCGAGAGATCCACACAACGAACACGTCGGCAGCGGCAGGTCAGACCCAAACGACCGCGGCCCGGAGCGATACAGAGTCACCACACAGCCAAACATGCACGCTATTCAAATGTGTTTTTCATAAATGGGATGACGTAAGACTTAAATCACTGACAGTACGAACATTGGTCACGTCCTGAAGAAGAAGAAAAACAGTGATAAGTGGCCTAACAAATCGAGATTCTGAGCAAGAGAATGTTGTCCAGACAAGACATTGTTGACGGGATGTCTGAAGATTTGCGTTCACATTTTTGGCCATTGGGACGAAACTGAACGGCGAATATGTCAAAAACTTAGCCGGAGTCTCAAATTTATTAACAATCGTTGGGCGGTAGCACAAAACAAAATAAATTACAGCGAAAATCAGTCCTGCAACACTCCTGTCCCGCTACAGCAACAACAGGCAGCCGGTGGCAGAGGACAGGGGGGGGGGGGAGGGGACTCACTTGTTAATGAACACCTCGAGCGCGGTGCGCCGCTCCTCGATGAAGCCCTCCTCGTAGATGCCGTCATCGGAGCGGAATGGCAGCTGCCGCTTCAGCGCCTTACCCGGCAGCGTCGGCACCACGATCTGGACACACGGCACGGACAGACACACGCCTCGGTCAGCGAGTCGGCCAGCCAACACATCACATAACAACTGAGCATAAATGCTGCCGATACATTCATCAGCAACAAACTAAATACCACCATATTAAAATCCTGACAACACATCGCATCCCATCAAACCACAATCCTGCCAACACTCTGCATAATGTACACTGGAGTGGACACCCAACACGGTGAATCGTACGAATCACATGGTATTTCTGCTAGAAATAGCTCGACAGCAGGAGAACTTTGCCAGAATATGAAAACAAAAATGATGACAACTGTGCCTAAATGTAAATAAGCAAGCATACACTAACATGCAGACATACAATACAAACGCAGAATTACACGACACAGCTTGCATGGGGTCAGAAACGCCTAGTCAGCCAGAACCCATTATATCAGAGGCATCTGCCTGAACACACAACATAAGCAGAATGTCCCAGAATGTCCCAGCAGGCCGCATGACAGCGAGGAGGAAGGCGTGGACAGCGACAGGGAAGCCCGCACCGACCGGCCCAGCTCAGGCCAGCCGGTGTTGCAGCCTTTCGACTTGTCAAAAATCGGCCCCCGTTTGCCCCCGTGGCCTTGTCCCACCACTTGCCTCAAGAGAAAATAGCCACATGTATGTCTGGGCTCTGTTACCGTATCTGTTCTAGACTGTGCCAGATGAAATTCAATCTCAAATGTCTCCATCGGCAGCCGTCGTGCTTCCAAAACTCGCTCACCAGCCATCATGGAAAAAAGGGAACACAAATATCTCTCCGAGCAAAGCTGCCTCTGGTCGACCCACCTTACTGTCCCTCTCGAGCTCGCTCCGCAGCCACTCGAACTCGCTATACCTCCGTCGCACGCTCGACTCCTTCACTTTGAACACGGGGAGATTCGTCTGCAACACAAGGCCACATGTCAACTCATCGACAGGTACCAGTCCCACTAACAACACAGACAAGTGTGAACAAGCGATAAAATGTCTAAATGCATCTAAAAGTTGATCGAAAGTGTACTGTGTGCGGTAAAATTAAGAAGCTAATGAGCCACTTGAGAATATTAGTAATATTAATTACTCACCCTCATCCGAACTTCATAATCGGTATATCGCTTGGTGCCCAGACCGTGAGTAATCGGGTTTACGACATCGATCTCCAGGAAGTTGGCCGGCGCCGCGTACGCGTCATCCAGGGTTTGCTTCTTGGCTGCCAGCCTCCGTGTCGCATCCAGACTGTTGTCAGTCATTGTGCCAGCTGTGGAATGAAGGAAATAACAAGGTGGTCAGACATGACGTGAAGCTTGGATGCAATTATTGTTTTCAGTTGGGTTCTTAGATTACAGGGTGGCCAGAAATTGTTTGCCCCTTGATCATACACCAATTTTCCCTACAGGCACTCTCAAAACCAATGTAATTTTGTAGAGAACCCACCTTGTATAATCTAGGGGAGTCAGTTGGTCACGTTATCAACCGCAGAGACGCTGCCTCGGTTATGATATTACGTAATGAGTTAGTTTCTGAAAAGTATCTTTCGTTCTCGGAGGCAATGTCTACTACGATGAAGACACACTGTTCGTCGACGCGTCAACGCGCGGTTTTGATGGTTTACATCGAGTTGATCCATATTGACATTGCCTAAGAACTCAAGGTATCCGTTACAATTATTTAAGTCTGCGTGACTCGTCAGTGACGAGTCGTCACCACATCAAGAAACCCCCTGCAAAACCAAGCTATTCGCGGGATGAAGACGGCGCCGAACAGGGAGACCGAAATCAATCTGGCTAAATTAATATCAAGAATGCATCAGTTTCAGAAAGACTGGCTCTTAGACTGGCTTCAAATAGTTACTAGGTACCTAAGACAGCCGTCCATGACCAATAAGCTAGGTTTTTACGTCTCAGGGTCGCCCAAATTGCGCCATTTACCGAAAATGGCCGATGTGCAAAAAAACGAGAAGCTAAAATTCAGCAGAGAATGCAATAGCTGGGCAATGCAGCGATGGCAGTGAGTCCCGTTCACCGACGAGTCGCCAAGTGAGCTTGGCCAAAAGCCAAACTAACAAAAACGACCACTTCTGCTCTCACAACAGCTGTGAAGCTCCCGCAACCAAAGCAACGAATCAGCCACTCGTGATTTTTGACCGTGGGAAGATTGACTTCTGCAGGCCCTCAAAAACCTCAATTTGTCACTTTGGCCGAACTTCTCTCACTGGGTCCTACGCATAGGTGCCTATGAAAAAGTGACAACAAGAAACTTGTAGTCGCCAATGCAGATGGTGTCGCAAACGACGTTCGGACATCTGCTGTTGATGTCTGAGGCGATTTTGCAACAGGGTGGAGCCCCAGTTCACCACGTGGCCAACGCTCAAAGATGTTTGACTGAGCACTCAGGATTTTGGAAGAAGGGTAGATGGTATGACAAAAACTCTGACCTGTTGCCCGTCAACAATCTATCATCAATGCGAAAGGGAGGCTCTACAAAATGGAGTCGGCGATCGCCAATAAGGACTGACCAGGCGACTGCGGATAGGATGTTGCAGCTTCAGCGACCTGATGCTGGGCATGCCTGATCTTTGGGAAGCCTGATCGGATGCTGGGACTTGCACAAATGTACGTGGGTTTAATCTGTGTATTAAGTTTGGCCCGCGCATTTTTCATTTAAAATTAAACGTGACTGAAGACGGGGTTAACAATTTCCGGACGCCCTGTAATGGTACAACTGTCTCTGGATTCATCAACTCCTCTATCCATAACTCCGTCCACCTCTCTGTCACCAACCAGCTATGAACCTCGGGTCAGTCACTGCACTGCATCAGGAGAAACATGATGATGCTACTAAAGCTCAGGTCAGATATAATTTTTGAGATTGTCACTTCCTTGCAATTTCTTGCAGCCATCTCTCTTGAAACATTCAAAATGATGTGTTCACTAAAAGGTGAG
Organism: Balanus nubilus; assembly: GCA_031763405.1. Classification (NCBI taxonomy): domain Eukaryota; kingdom Metazoa; phylum Arthropoda; class Thecostraca; order Balanomorpha; family Balanidae; genus Balanus; species Balanus nubilus. The sequence continues at coordinate 9,021 of JARFNZ010135110.1, forward strand.
CAATGTCAGTCACTGTGTACCAAATCATCAGCCATGTCATGCTGCTGTCACTGATTTGAATAGCAGTAGCATGGCTCCAATGCCAGTTCAAACTAAGTTATCACATGGATAGCTCACCTTGAAACCTATAAGCTCTGAAGAACCAAAGGTGTGCTGAAGTAACCTATAACAGCTGCAAGGAGGGGCTTAGAACAGGGCCTTGAGTATTAACATGTGCTTGCACTGCATTACTGTCATGCCCATCAGTACCAGGTCATGTTACCAAATCAATATTGGGGTCTCTCTGCACCAGGATTGCTAATCCTCCTGCAATGAATGTTGGCTCAAGCAAATAAAACTTGATGCTCACATCAATGACCAAAATTTTGGTGCATCAGACCTACTGTGGTTTATGATCACATATTGAATGGTCATGATCACATACCACATAGTCATACCTACCTAACTGACATGGTGTCCTCCAACATTAATTTCAGATAACTTTTAACTATAAGGGTTAGCTACCTAGCCTTCAGGACCCTCCAAGACAGCAACAATTTGTGACATTGGTCATGCAGGTAGGGTAAACAAACAATAGTGTTCCTTGACACATCCTAATACCAGGCTCCTCAAGCTATTCAAGATGTAGGTTGTGATTAATCAATAATTTGTATCCACATTACATTGCCAATAGCATGAAAGTCTGGTGTAAGGAGGTCTTACAAGCACCAAACTCCAACCCTCCCTCCTGTTGCCCTCCACACTTTTATAACTTGAAGTGTGTTGAGAGATTGAGTTTATTGTTAACCCCAAATTGGTGATACCAATACAATACCAATGTAGTGAGACATTCAGAATATGGCAAATGTCAAGTAGCTGACAATCACAATATGACTCAAGCTATTATAAGTATGTTAGTATTGCTGTCTGTCATTGCTGCCAATTACGCTAAGAACATGAAAAGGAGCGGAATGATTGATTTGTAGTTCAACCTTAGACTTCCAAGAGATTAAAACTCATTTGTTATCAGTGATATAGTGTATCAGTATCATTTAAATCATGAAAAACATATTAAGTCTTGCAAAAGGTGACCAAGAATATAGCAATTTACCCTTATCCTATCATACAGCCAAGTTTGGGTACCTTCACAGCTGAAACTCAGATTGCATCCCAGTGCTGAACTTTGTGTTATTCAAAATGAGGATGACTCTGACACACTGCATTGTCACTAAGAATGAGGATGTCTGACACACTGCATGAAGTTTGTCATATGGATGTGCTTTAAGTTAAGTCACTATTATTCCCTAATATCTGCTGCATTGTAATTGGCTGCACCGATTTATTTACAGTGTACAACAACTTACCACAACAGTCATATGGTGATGGCATAAGAAATTAGGCACATAAAATAAAGGGTTAATGTACAAACCCCATAGTTTAACTAACTCTAACATCAGACTTGTCATGTCATCAGGAATTTCATACATTACTATTGTCTACATTTATTAATAGCAAAGTCAAATATTAGGTGTCTGGGATATATTGGTTGGTGTAAGTTCTGTTATGCATCCAGTAGTTTTCCCTGTGTAGGTACTGTATATACTGTATACTCTGGTAGCTACCTACCTAAGACCAATGAAAGTACATTCTTGAAAACAATATTGTTGACTATGGAAACTGAAACTGGAACTAGGCAAACTTTGGGCTGTGCCATAATGCAAAGTGTTGCAGCTGGCTCAACAGACAGTGCATGTGGATCAAAATGTGCACATGGATGCACACTCTGCTAATGCTTTGACGCATGCACACTCGCCTCAAGCTATAACTCAGGACATGTCAATAATGCACAGATTTGTGGGAAGATGATCTGAGGATGGTGTGTGTGGGGGAGGGGGGGGGGGGGGGGGGGGGAAACTTAACT
>JARFNZ010135143.1:0-10918 GCA_031763405.1 Balanus nubilus
AGGGGTAGGGGAGGGGGGGGGGGGCAGAAGCGGGGAGAGAGCGATTGGAAGAGGTTGATGGTGAGAGGAGGGAAGTTCCGAACTCTGGAAGAAAAGCAGAGAAGAGTGGTTAAATGCATTGGTACATGGATAGAGAAGTCACGGGCCATGCCTCCGCTTTTTAGTTAAGATTCTTGGTGGATGTCTTTCTTTTGTTTAATGAGTACATTTTGGGAGTGAAAGATGGACCAAGATAGGGAAGTTCATATTTGCAACAACAAAAAAACGTTATAAGGCTTCAGGGTTCCTGTAAAAAAGACGATCACAATTTCACTGTCATACTCTCCGCACTTTAATGACGTTCCTACGTCCCCTGTTGGAGGTGGAAGACACTTGAGCCACGATTGAACGACACATAAAGCGAGTCTCGGACCCGTTCACCTTGCCTTAGCCTCTGAAGTCATTGCCCATTCAGGCGAACCCGGTGTTTATGCGCTTTACGCCCTGTGACGAAACTCCCGTCGCCATCAGGACGTCACATGTCTCGTGACGTGATTAATGACCGTGATGTTACGAACCGTCCCCGTCTGAGGTTAGGATATCTCCCAGAACGAATGCGTTCTGAAGGTCGGGTCTTTCCTCGAGATGTGCGTGATGTGATGCGGTGCGGTGCGGTGCGGTGTGTAGAGTGTGCTGTGTGAAGTTTATGTGTATGTCTGTGTGTGTGTGTGGGGGGGGGGGGGTGTTTGGTGTGTGGCGTGTGGCGTGTGATCTGATCTTGTCTTGAAGTGACTTTGTTGTCTCAAGACCGGGTCTCTTCTCGAGATGTGCGTGATGTGGTGTTGCGTGGTGTGGTGCGTGGTGTGGTGCGTGGTGTGTTGCGTGGTTTGGTGCGTGGTGTTTGGCTATTGTTTGGCTATTGTTGCACTGTGGTGTGGTGCGTTGTGCAGTTTATTTTCCGATGCAGTGTGTACGGCGTACCGTGTGTACGTGTGTACGGTACAATGTGTGATGCATTACATCGCATAGCATTGGTCCACGTTTCACCATACACTATGTACACCGTACAGTACAATGAACACATTGCATTGTATTGCAACGCAGAGTGCACAGCGTGCAAGGTCACCATACCGCACCCCGCCCCCCCCCCCCCCATCCCGCACCTGTGCCCAGCTCCCCGTGACCGGTCTGTTCAGATTCCCGGCGTGCCGGCCCCTACGGCGCTGCCAAGTAGGACCTCGGACGACCACCTGCCCCTCGCCCAACCCCTACCAAAGTACCGGCCTGTCACCGAACGACGCCTGCCATCCGCCGCCGCAGCACTGGTCTGACCAATGTGGCTCCGCGGCATGGCTTGAGGCTAGGGGACGTCGAGAGATTGGCTTTCGGAGGAGGACGGGATATTGTGGGGTACTTAGGGAGGGTATTCTATTTGAGGAGGGGTGAGGTTAGGGATTGGAAGTGAGAGGGGAGTTTGGTTGGGAGAGAAAGTGAGCGAGGGAGTGGGGAGGCTCGACCCGACTCGGGCTCCGGCTCCGGCTCCGGCTCCGGCTCCGGCTCCGGCTCCGGCTCCGGCTCCGGCTCCGGCTCGGCTCGGTGGCTCGGCTCGGCTTGGTCGCTCGGTCGGTAGATGCCGGCAGCTCAGTCTCTCGATCGCTCGTCGGTCGGTGGGCGGCTTCAGTCGGCTTCAGTCGGTGTCGGTCGGTGGGTGGCTTCAGTCGGTGTCGGTCGGTGGGCGGCTTCAGTTGGCTTCAGTCGGCTTCAGTCGGTGTCGGTCGGCGGGCGGCTTCTGTTGGCTTCAGTCGGTGTCGGTCGGTGGGCGGCTTCAGTCGGCTTCAGTCGGTGTCGGTCGGTGGGTGGCTTCAGTCGGCTTCAGTCGGTGTCGGTCGGCTTCAGTCGGTGTCGGTCGGTGGGTGGCTTCAGTCGGCTTCAGTCGGTGTCGGTCGGTGGGCGGCTTCAGTCGGCTTCAGTCGGTGTCGGTCGGCTTCAGTCGGTGTCTGTCGGCGGGTGGCTTCAGTCGGCTTCAGTCGGTGTCGGTCGGTGGGCGGCTTCAGTCGGTGTCTGTCGGCGGGTGGCTTCAGTCGGCCAGTCGGTGTCGGTCGGTGGGCGGCTTCAGTCGGTGTCGGTCGGCGGGCGGCTTCAGTCGGCTTCAGTCGGTGTTGGTCGGCGGGTGGCTTCAGTCGGTTTCAGTCGGTGTCGCTCGAAGCGTGGTGCCGGTGCCGCCCCTGTGTTGGCTGGTCTGGAACGGTTCAGCCGCCTCCGCCAAGCACCGCTCCTGCGTTGGCCACTGGGCAGTCCCGGGACAGGTCAGGAGGTTCACCACAGGTAAACAGGCAGCAGACTCGAGAGAAGTACAAGCGACCGGAAACTTCCTGGAGCTGGGTGGTGGTGGGGCGTTGGAAATGGCATGACGAGAAGTAGGGAAAGTGCGTGGTGTTCCGGGGCTATTGTTTATTTGTATTGGTTTGTGTTTATCTCGATTGTCAGTTGCATTTTGCGTTGTGGAGGGTACGTTGACGAAAGATGTTTGCTATTTTTTTTATATTGTTCCTGAGAGTTTGGTCAGGTGTTTTGTTTTGTGCTGAGCGACGCCAGATAATGTTGGTAGTTTATTCTACCGTCACTTATTCACGCATAGCCTAAATAACTTACGTTCCTCTTTGTTTGGCCTGGGCCGTGAAATGCATCATAACTCGGCACAAACAAAGGTGGGTCCAGTTAACTTTCAACGAATAGCACCTGCCGACATGCTGATTACCGATATATAATTTAGTTCATAATTTAGTTATAATGGCATGATGACGGGTAAAAATGCCGTCATTGACGCTTGTATACGATTTGTTGTGTTATTGTGTCAGCAACGGTGTCTCTGACGAACTATTTGCCGGCGCTTGCCAACTGCTAACACTTGCCAAGTACTTCGTGGTTGCCCGGCGACCCACGGCATGGACACAAATGTTACGTCTCAGAAGGAATGGAGAGCTCTGTTTCCAAAGTGCTCTGTAATTTTCCGCCCCGTTCCGTGCCCGTGTTCGTGACACGAAGCGTTGGCCTGCCGAGGCTAGCACATCGCTCGATGCGATTTATACCGGGAGATTTCCCGGAATCCACCGGCGCTCGATACTCGCCGCAGCCATTCAGGCGTGGTGCGCGAACTGCGACGATGGGATCCACAGGGTCGCCGGGTCACTTGGGGTCACCAGGGGTCACCAGGGGTCAACAGGGGTCGTCAAAGGGGTCGTCGGTTAACACCGTTGTCAGTTGGGATTGTTCGGACGGGGCATCGCGTTACGTAATATGCCTGCTCTAAAAGCATACACAGTTTACATCCTTTGGGTGCATTGAAGGGGTAACCTAAGGTTTCTGTTGAGCGACCCGTCGATCAAAGTTGAAGGTAGTCAAAGAGCTGGCAATCCTGCCCATGCTAATCGAAACGTAATCCGTATTTCGCCTTAGATAAGTGGCGATATTTGTGATTTGGGAGCTTCCCAGCGGTAAAGGGTGTATTGCCATGAACCGACGGAGGGAGTTACTTGCCTTAGAGCGAATACCTTAAGTCGAACGAGTTAGCAGCAAACAGGGTTATTTTATTGCTCGACTAAGTCGGCGTGGGACATTTGTCACGTCATAACTGCTATACCTGTACCGTCTTAGGTAATAGCCACGCCATTGACTTGCAGTTTTCATGGTATTCCAATTTTCATCTTAAAAGCGCATTCATCATAAATTCGCACAAGACTTATATTGCGGCTGTAAATCACCTGGCTACCACCCGTCTTAGCCCTTATCTCAGGCAATCGCAGCGACTATTATTTGTCATGGGATACCTACACAGCTATCTGAGTCTTATCTCGAAATTTACGGCGCCACACTTAACTTACACCGCATGGGACAAGATAACCGTCTGTTGAGAAACCAGGGGAGTTGTGTTAACCTGATGAAGGTCGCTACCTAGTTTGGCAACACATTTGAGCATAGCTTGATAGGTATCTCTACTGCTGGCAACAGCGTGCTGGTGAATGGCGGTATTAGAAAAATGCGACAGATGACTCTTACACTAAGTCAGTCACCAGGTCAGGTCACGTGATCCCACCTCCAAAGAAGTTTGCAGTCCTGTCTTGAAAGAACTGGATGGTGTCCTGTAATCCTGAAAGTTTGAAACTGATCATTCAAAAACTGTTGTTTTGGTACGACTTCAAATTTGTGAGGTTGGTCACGTGACCTGACGTGGTGACCTGACTTTAGATGACCTGGCTTTAAAAAATCACACACTGCATAATCGATGCTCGAACACGTGTGTAAAAAGTGGCGCGCCTGCGCGCCTCCGTTTTTTCGTTTTGCTGACACTAGGCCGAGCTTTGTGGTTGGTCACTGACATTCTGAAGAGTGAACCACTCACGGTTACCATTTTTATCGTAAAGCTCGACTTTTTTTCCTAGCTCAACGATATTTGCGTGCCTGGATGAATTGCCTTTTCACATCGGCCTGCCTTGTGCTGCAGTAGTCGTCTTCCGCTGTGACGTTGGCAGCCAGCTGTGAAATGTTCTACGGTTGTGAAAGCCTGCTGTTTTCCTGAGTGCGCCTACTGGTACCGAGCACGCCTTGCTCTTCGGTCGGTGGTGATGTAATGGTATGCAAGGCCTGCAAATTTATGCTGTTTTGCATAAACATCGAACACTTGCCCTATGCCGGCAGACAGAGCATCGGTCTGTAAAATTACGAGCGCGCTACTTTTGAGCTGAAGCCGTTTCGTTTTTACGATTTATGGCTGTTCCCAAGTTATGCGCTTTAAATTGAGTTGATTTGGTACGCTTGAGATTATGGAGTAGGAATCGGACTTTGGGTGTCTGGTTAAATTGACTCTGTCAGTTAGCACGAGTTCTCTGGATTTTTCAGTGCTGTTTTGACGTTCTGGTGGACTATCACTTACTGAGCGATTTCGGATTGATGAAGCCGACACACTCAAAAAAGCTCCGCTGCCGTTTTTTTTCCAGCATTGCCGGACTTTTGTATTATTCCCCGAATGATCCTTCTCAGGATATTTATGTAGTCCTTTGCCTTGTTGCGTTGAATAAGCTCAGAAGAAGTTTCGTTTTGACTCTTACAGCTTTGACTGACTGAAGTAAAAATGTCTTGAGTTACCTGAGTTACTTGGATTGCTTGAGTCTGTATGAGTTACCTGGGTTATGTGAGTTACAAGTTGTTGTGGTGTGCCTGAGTTGCCAAGTCTTTCTGAGTTGCCTGAGTCTTCCCGAGTTACCAGAGGTGGCCTGAGTTTACCTGACAGGCCAAAATTATCCGTAGCTGCCCGCATAGCCTTGTGTCACTCTAGTTTGGCATGTTACCCGACTTTGACCACGTTATGAACTTGAGTCAGCTGGCCGGCACGTCACACTCTGGGGGTGGTTGTGCTGGGGGGGGGGGGGGGCGAGTCACACCGTACTGAGGCGACACTATCGACCCGCGCCGCCTTCGAACAGTCGCGAACATTGGACCGACGCGCCGCGACGCCACCCAGTCTCCAAGAGCGCCGCCTCGGCCGATCTAGAGCCGCCAGTTTAAAGTCCACAGACCTGTAGATGTCCAGGAGCCCAGCCTGTTAGTTAGTTAGTGTGACCCAGATCTGTTAGTTTGATTTTAACTTGATTTTTTTTTACTCTGGTGCTCCCTATTGAAATCAATTTTCAGTCCTTACATGGCCATTGCAATGCATTTTCTTCCCTGCCATTAGCATTGAGACCTTACCTGAAGTTGTAAATATAACATGCATATTTATAAACGCATGACGTGCAGAAATGCTCACTCCGACGCACACCGCTATCTCCCCGGTCCCGGTTCACCAGCCCCAGCGCACGGCCGTCCCCTGCCGTCGGAGCGCACACCCGCCAGCCACGTGCGTGTTACGTGGTTACCACGGTACTGGCAGAAGTGGAACAGCTGTCCCGATCGAGCCGTACGCTGCCTGACGCCACGCTGAGGTGCCGTCGAGGACGCGTCCAACCCACGGCCGCGATGAATCAGCAGAAAAATGGCCCGTTTTTTGTGTGGATTTGTGCCGGCTGGAGGTAGGACTGAGAGAAGTGCTCGCGCGTTTTTTTATGCTGCTGTGTGGTGTCGGTTATTTGTGTAATGAGCCGGCTGCGTTTCTGTGGTTTGTTTAAGGGATGTGGGTGAAGGAGAGAGTGGTTCGATGGGTGGGGGGCGGAGGCCGGGCGTTCTGAGGACTGCGGAACTTCGCTGTGTCAATATTGGTCGCCAGCTGTGTTGGCGGAGCGGATCGGCTTTGTCGCCATGGCCGACGAGAGCGTCTCTCCAGGCAAATACGAGGGTCTTACTAAGCGAACATGAGCGTATCACCAGGCAACTAAGCACGCCTTACCACCTAAAGACGTCTTGCCATGCAAACACTCTACCTTGGTAAGGTAGACAACAACGTATCACCACACATGTATGGAAGTTTTAGCAGCCGAAATATGTACTCTTACTAGGCAAACACGAGCACCTTACTAGGCAAACACGAGCATCTTACTAGGCAAACACAAGCATCTTACTCGACAAACACAAGCGCTTTACTGGGCAAAAACGAGCGCCCTACCAGTCAGCTACGAAAAAAACACCGCCTGCAAGCAACCCGATGCGACTTCCAAACGTTCGACGATTGGGGCCACTAAATGGAAATCGAGACGCAGCAACATTTCGTTAAGCATTAGTATCGTTTAAGAGTGTTTATGTCAAAGTTTATTGTTACGATTCTGAGAAGACGTACCTACTGCGGTGGCTGAGCTGTTCGGTGCTTTGCTGCAGGCTGGTGTTTGGTCGCAGATTTTGCCGCCATCGTCCTCCCCCCCCCCCCCCCCTCCCTCCCTATCTACCCATGTGATGTTACGATGTGACAGGTCAATTTTCAAGAGCGATGAGGGAGACCTACCAAGGACAGTCTGACCTTGTCGGACGAATCAGACACACATTCGATGACATACCATCAAAGTCTGGTTGAAGCGATTTCAGCCTCACTCAACCCGATCAAAATCATCATCCCAACAGCCGCGGCATCACGCATCCCAGTTCACCGTTATCTCCATACGACCCAGTATTACCCTCCCCTCACCAAACAAACTCATCGTCCATTCAAGGCTTCAACCATACTTCACGCCGCTTCTACGCCGGGTCGGCACCTCTAGCCCACTCTCCCCCACCTTTACAGGCGTGAAGGTGACCGATTATGCACCCGTGCGGCTCTGGGACGGCGTTTATAGCGTTGTTTGCCTCTGCGGCTTACCGACCCTCGGCTACGGTTGACGCCCCTCCCCCTCTATTGCTCCCCCACGACCTCCCCCCGCACGAACCTCGCCCCCCCCCCCCTTCCCAGCTGCACTCTCTGTGACCTGCGCGACCCCTGCAGCGAACAGTGTTTATTGTTTGTTTTATACACGCGATGGATTGCCGACGGGGGCATTGGTGACGTCATCTTGGCTGGGTGTGATGCCACTGCGGCTGTGCTGCTTACAGCTGTGTTGGCAACACAACTGTATATACTGTATATACATAACAGACACTTGTATCGGTTGTGCTCAACACCGCGCGATATAGTCTTCGAAGCTGAAGCTACCGAAAACCCAATCATCATCACATACTGAACACCAAATCTGCGCGTATTACAGATACTTGTACCGGTAATAACGAACACCCAATCTGCGTGTATTACGTATACTTGTGCCAGTTATACCGAACACCTATTCTGCGTGTATTACAGATACTTGCATCGGTTACACCGAACACCCATTCTGCGTGTATTACAGATGCTTGTACCAGTTATACTTAACACCCATTCTGCGTGTGTTACAGACACTTTTACTGGTTATACTGAACACCCAATATGCGTGTGTTACAGATATTTATACCGCCGTCAGCGGCCAATCGAGCCAGCGGAGGCTGAAAAGTACGGCATCCGTATGAAAAGCAAACAGGAGGTGCGACTAGACCAGCAGTACGAGGAGGTCAAACAGGTGAGTGAAGTTAGACGCCCTTGTTGTTATCCGCCCTGTGCAGCCGATGTGTGCCGTTGTGTCTTCTTTCACTGTTATTCCCTCTCGAACTGTGCGAACAGCCGTGTAAGGTCTTTGCTTCCCAGAGATAAGTTGAGGTTTACAACGACAGCGATGACTCGATCGAGTGTTATATCACTTTTTCTGTGTTTGCATATTTAATATTTCCCTTGTTTTAGATACTTGACACTAGTGAAGTGGGATGGGTGGGATTGAAAAGAGGCAGTACCCAAAACATTTTATATTTTTAATCTTCAGACTTAAAATAGTACCATCAGTGTTCTTGAGTGTTTCGTTTTTGATGTGTAAGATTTGTGTAGATTTATGCATGACTAGTGTAGAAATCAAGTGTCGTTAGCAAAATGCCATAAAGGAGTACACGACTTTTTCTCTTGCGTTATCGAGGTATGAAAAACTTCGTCTGTGAAAGCAAAAAATTCGATGGAACGGTTCTAGGCATTTTGGCATGTGGACATATAAGTTACACGTACTCTGTCACATTTTTACCATTGGGTGTCAAAGCGTTAGTTTCATCTCAGGTCATGTCACGTATAAGGGACCTTACGTCTAAAAATATTTTTGGTCATACTAAAGCCACAATGTTTGACTGAAGTATTTGAATCTCACATACGTTAATCGTGACATAAGGTTCTCCAATTTTCATATATCCGATTTTTATGATGTCGTTAACCTAAGGTCAAGTCGATTTTATGATCCCTCCGTTATAAATTGATGGGAGGAATATATGAATGTTTCCCATTTAGTTAATATACCTGCAGTGGACCAGGTCAATTTTGTCAGGTTCATACTACAGGGCGTTTCAAAACAACTGAAATATTTTATTTTGACTTAAATGAGGAGAAACTTTACTTAAACAAGGAAAACTGTATGTGACCGAATAGAGAATATCCTAATAAGTTTGAAGTTATGTATTTCGTTCCAATTCTTGTGTTTTTCATACCATAAATGGCTTTCAAACAGGGAGCACGTTTTTTTCTTCTCAATCGCATTTTGCTCCGCTAGTTCATCACCAACTTTAAATTTAGCTTAACAGCTTCGCATTTTAATCACGCACTTCGATCTCTTGACTCACACAAAATGCGTGAAAATGTGTGGAAATGTCAAAGCTTTATTTTTCAAAGTTAATTTTCAAAGTCAAAGCTAACAGTTTTAATTTTATCTTTGGATCGATAAAAATAAACATAAGCCGATGCACACTAGACTGATAATCCTGGAATATGGCGCCATTATAAGTTACACATGACTGTCAGGGGGATCTCCCCCGCAGAAATTTGGAACACATTTCAAGAATATCCCTGGCGGCTTGTTGCTTAAGCATCTTATTGTTCGTTTCCTGGTCAATAAAGCAATGGAAGTAACACACCGTCACCGTCCTATCAAATTACAGCACTCGCAATCACATGTGTGCCGATACCAAACGACAACTCAATAATCCATCCAAATTGGAGAGGAGTCCACCAGGGGTCACATGGCTCACATGCAGGCTGTCATCCCAACACCGCCGAAGCCTTTTCAAGTCGTTAAAGTGTGCATCATTAAACTGGTCAGCGATTGCAGCGGTACTGAATGAGTAGCTCTGTCGTCATTGGACAGGGGTTCACCTCGGGAGGGGGCGTCCCATGCGCACGTGCAGGGTTCGAGCCGAATGCGATCATAAACACTAAAAATCGTCATTGTAAGCAGATGTTCCAACCTACCAAATTGAAACGTTTTACGAGGTTTGGTGTCGTGGCTGACAATAATAGTTGTCGCAGTGCAATGGCACAAAGGCATGATAAGGGACATCCCATGCACGTGCATGTATTGACACCAGTGCGGTCAAACGGGCGCATTTTTTACTTATTTCTCAGGATGTTCTTGCTGGATCACGTGATTAAACCACGCGATAAAAATTCGTACCTACATCTGACGTAAGAATTGACGATTAACTTGCGAAGTTAAATACGCTTCGCGGAAAAATCCGATGTTCATACTTTATGATTGGAATCCATTTTCCGTATGATTTACACTAAGATAAGAAGCAAAATGTACATTTTCAACTTTGTCTCGAAGTTCTCTGTTCAGTCATGTGCTACTTTCCTAGTTTTTTTCGTTGTAGCAGACAATTTAAAATAGCAGTTGTTTTGAAACACCCTGTATTGTAGCTCATTCTTGATAACCAAGGTCCAATAATTGCTTGGTCATCAGTGACCTCTGCAAGGTCATCTGCAGTCATTAAGTTCATCAGCACTTTTGCCCCAAACTCTTGATGACCTTCCCAAACTTACAAACAAATATCCACCTTTGTTCCAAATATTCATTTGAAAGAAACTAGGTTTTAAGTCACTATCCCAAGCCGGAAAACAACGTGTGTTTTGGGAGGTGACCCCATTGACCCGTATGCGGGGTGAATATGACAGCACATCCATGATTAAAAAAATGTTATTTACAAATAGGATATGCAAACGGAAATTGTGTTCCAGAACCCTCTGTGGCCACGCAAGTGTTCGTACTATCAAAAGTTCAGGTACTGGAACATCAAAACGCTTGAAAATTTGAGAATACCTCCTAAACTTTCCCTTTTCACACCATTTTCCGGTACATAAAACAACAGTTTTGGTAAATGTGTCGGAGCATGCACCATTATCGGCACATGTGTGACGTGAGTGTCTTCGCCAGTGTCCGCCAGAATCACGCCTGGATTTTCCGCCTTCCTGTCCTCTGTTTCTTCTGACCGTGTTCTCTGTTTCTTCTGACCGTGTTCTCTGTTTCTTCTGACCGTGTTCTCTGTTTCTTCTGACCGTGTTCTCTGTTTCCTCTGACCGTGTTCTCTGTTTCTTCTGACCGTGTTCTCTGTTTCTTCTGACCGTGTTCTCTGTTTCTTCTGACCGTGT
>JARFNZ010135154.1:0-10915 GCA_031763405.1 Balanus nubilus
GAGAGAGAGAGAGAGAGAGAGAGAGAGAGAGAGAGAGAGAGAGAGAGCGTGTCTATAATACAATAATATGTATTTGTGGATTGCATAGTTGTTATCGCCAGAAACGCAAATGCTGTATAACTCATAAATATTTGCATATATTGCAGCATTTGGCAAGCTTTGCGAAAACCTGATGGTTTGTGAATGATACCTCCTTATTATGCTGCACGGTACCGAAACATCCACTATGAGAGGCAATGCTGTGTGACAAACCTCGTGTCACGGGTTACTAGATCACGGTTAGGTAAGTGCGGTGCGCAAAGGGGGTGGCTTTCCAGTTTGTCAATCAGATTGACAACATTTTTGAGACACTACGACACTATCAATCACTTACTATTATCCCTCGCACTGCCGGGGATTCGCGACGAACACAGTCTGCCGGGGAGGGGGGGGGGGGGATTTCCGACCCCCCTAAGACCCCCCTCCAGAAGATAAGATAAATTAATTAGGTCATTTTTAGGTTAGGTCAATATTGAGGTCACCAGAGGTCACCGAAGGCTACATTTTGTCATAATACGAATATCTGTGACATCGCTTTGGAAATCCCGATTATCTCGGGAAATAAGATAGCTAGAAAGAAACGGGAAAAACAATCGAAAGTTCTTGAAATTCCCTACCGCAGTATCGTCGTCGAATTCGACCTGAGGTCAACGTTTTAGGCTCAAGAGGTCATGGAAGGTCAAATAGGTCATTTTGGTCATATTGTATTTTTTTGCGAATAACTTCACAGCTATGAAAGATAACGCAATTACTTTGCCACCATTGTGTTCCTCTCGTTAAGAAGAATGGAAGCATGTCTTTTGTTACCAGAAACGGTCATTTTCCAAATCTGGCCTTAGGTCAAGGTCACGTCGTGACCAAAGTAGGTCAAGTTGGATCATGTTGCATATGAGTCGATGCGTCTTGACGGTACAAACACTTTGGTACCATTTTCACGTCCCTAACTTTATTCTATCAAAAGTTATTGCCAAAAAAGGGTTTGTGACCTCAGATGACCTCGGATGACCTTGTTAGAGATCACTGATCAAATATTGCACCTGTACCATCAATAATGGCCCAAAATTACATGATCCTGAAAGAATTGGACTGATACGATGTGTTTCCTTGAAATAAGAAGCATTTGAAGATTTCCTCATAGACATAATAGGAAAGTCACCAAAATGACCAGACCTCAAGTTACCGACATGAAAAAAATCCGTGATATACATGATGTACTGATACCCGTATGTATTGCTGAAAGTTTCAAATCCAACGGTCAAACACTGTTGCTGTGGCACACCTGCAAACATGTTTGGAGGTGGGGTCACATGCTGGGGCGGCGCCACGGATTTTGCCTAGTGGGGGCAGAACCTTCCGGGGTCCTCCCATCAGGGGGCCTCCCAGCAGTGGGGCCTTCTAACTTATACCCCCGACTTAAAATCTCTCCTTGGATTTTAGGCACTTGATGCGCATCCTCAGGTAGAAAGTGGTAAAATTGTTAAATTTTGTATATATAAGTTGAAAATGCGTCGGCTGTACGGGCCTCAAGGATGTTAAGCGGAGGAGGCCGGGATGTAATTAAATACTCCTTATTCCCTTCCTGCCTGAGGCCACCCCTCCCTCTTGCGCCCCACCTGCTAGTGCTTATAGTGACTTCCTAGTACCTTTACAAAGAGGTGTTGAGCATCTCCAAAAAAGCTGAGAGAGTTCAGCTGGGGAAAAAATCCCTAAAAGTACCATCCAAATAAATAAAGACAAAGACAGATTTCTTCTCGGATCTGACCCACTTCCTCGGCAAAATCAAGTATAGGTACTGATTTAAACTACCTTCTCGCCTATGTCTGAGGGGCTCAAGCCCCCCCCCAACTTAATACGATTCTACACCCCTCGTATAATACAAGTATTCCAAGGTGCATTCGTCACCCACAACATCTTTTTTCATATTTCTAAAATGGTCCATATCCATGAGATATAGGTTTTTTCTCTACACATCCCCTTCTAGCGTCAACTCGCATTTACTTTTGTGAAGAACATAGGGGAAACCGGGAAAGCCGACATAGTAAGTTTTTCATGATTTTCTCGCAAACCGTGCATGGCAATTCAATTTTCTATGTTGTGTAACCTTTCTTTCTTAATTCGTTTTGTTTATTCAGAATTAAGCATTCTAGAAATAAAAGAAGGTGGCATTATTACTTATTTGTGAAACATTGCATTTCACGGGGTAAGGTAACCACGACCACGGGGTAACCACCGCCACCTTATCTGTATCTAGTTTTGTTGTATAAATAAGGCCTGACATGACCTCTGCACCTATTCGAGGGCGTTACCTCAATATATTATTGTATTTGACAGATGTTCGACATTGTCAAGCACCCAACCAGCTCCACCAGCATCTTTTTGGAATGCTGACTTGAGCCCATTAAAGTCGTGTTAAAACGTATACAATTTAATGTTTATGAAACGTTTGTTGTAGCGCAACAGGTTGGGTAAACCTACCCATTATTGTACAATGTGCATAGTACGTTTTCCACTCCATATAGGTACATCACATTTCTTTCCTTTACGGAAGTCTAGCTCAAATGATTTTGTGCCAGCCTCCAATAAAAATAATTAGATAAGGAAATGGGATAACGCCGACCATGACCAAACTTATCACTCACGCAAATAGAGGCAGTCACATTAACCCTCCCTAGTTGGTGGCAAGGCGGTGGTTGCCAACCACCCACCCCCTCGGCTTTTCGGATGTAACACGCGTAGACAACGGTGGATCGCAACGAAATTGTCCATACCTTGACCCCAATGACCCCTGACCTGTGACCTTTTCCTCCAGTTCATGTCAAGCCCAAATGGCGTTACGATCATATCGATGCTTATAACTTGCGCGCTTCCTCATTTTTGATGCTCAGGAGCATATAAACAGGTGTTACCATGTGACCTTTATGGTTTCCAATGAGATCCTGACCCCTAAAGGTCAACCGAGGTTACTGACCTTTGATGAACTCAGCCTTACTCAGGTCCTTCTAACGACCAACGAAAAACCTGCCATCAAATAGCCATCGAACTCTTGAAGACGACCGGAGAGGCACCTGGCCGAAACGTTCTCTAATATCAAATACACAAGACGAGGACAATAGCCCGACAAATATTTCCATCGGTAAAATTATGCCCTTTTTACTTCCCCGATATTGGGACTATTTTGACCTATAGACATGCTTCATCTTTGACCAAATTTCAGTGGGGGCAAAAACATAGTTTTGCCCACACTGTCCCATCTCAGTGGGGGCAGTCCGTCCCCACTGCCCCCACGGTGGCGCCGCCCTTGGTCACATGACCCGGACTGGTGACCTGACCTGAGATGATCTGGGTTCAAAATTTGTACACTAAGCGCACAATAGATGTTCTAATAAGTGTGCCAACTTTGGCGGCGTACGCGCCGCCGTTTTTCCGCTATCGACGGAAAACCCGAGGGATCACAACGAGAGATCACAAAAAAACACATTTTGTCACAAGTGCTGGTCTAATCGGCGCCAAAGCTTGAAATGATGTAGAGTCAGTACACCTTCGCTCGCGTGCCAAATTCCATGAACTTAGTCGCAACCGCTGTCGAGTTATTTGATTTATGGATGACACACACTGGTGCGTCTGGTCTCTGCTAGATGTTTCTGTATCATCCTCTTATTTTCGATGCATGTTTGTCATCATTCATTGCACATCATTTACTTCCATTTATCATTTTTACAAGTGTGTAGAATTTCTATGTATGCTACTTCGTACTTTGTTGACCCGTCGCGTGATGCTAATGTTATTTCGGTATATTTCCCTTGCGGAAGTAGTTTTTCCTCATTGCTGTTGCACTTATGGGTGACAAACGATTGGTTGACTAAGGTCCCTTTTATTCTCCCGACAGCCGATCCACGATCCTCTGTTACGCCCACGTTGACCAAGCAAAAGAGTGAGCTTATAATTAATTAGGTAGGGGAAAGTGGGGCAAAGTAACCAAATTGTCAAAAAATACCCCCCCCCCTCCCTGATTTTGTGAGTGGTGCTATCCACGTGCAATTATTCTCACTGAGAGTGCATCATGTTGATGCGCGTCTGGTCGCGGTGGCTCACCATCGGAGTGCGTGTTTCCGCTCCAGAACAAAAAATGTGGTGTTTTCTATTTCTCTTCTAATTTTAGTATAATCGAAAACTCGAGATTACCACGATGCTTATGTACAAATATGAATAAATATCAGTGCTTCGGAAGTACAATTGTGTGGGTGGAAATGCGTCCGTGACAAACAATCACTATTTTGAGTGCATTGTCTGAAATTATTGTCCAAGTGACAAATTTTGAAAAGGGGCAAAGCGGACCAGGGGTGTAGCGCTTTACCCAGCACTGGTCCACTTTGCCCCAACATTCGGTTTGTTATTTTTTTGGTAAATGTGTATGACAATTTGGTTATGTTATTAACATGAATAATTATTTTCAATTATGTTTAAAATACAAATTAAACAACTAGGTAAATAGCAATAATATGAACGTGGTAAATAGGAATAATATAGCCCAGTCGCTCAGTTGGGGTAGTGCCGGACTTCTGAGCCCACCTGGTAGTGGCAGCCCGGGTTCGAGCCGCTTCGGCGCTCACTGTTTGCTCCTGTCTGGGATGGCCTGCGGTCGGTGGCAGCCACCGCACCCAAGGCCAGATGACGCTAGTGAGCGGGCCGTTAAACGTTGGGTCTAACTTCTGCCGGTTACCCGGAATTTCCCGATCGGACGGTAGAGGTCAGGACCTGCGCAACAAGCATTGCTTAGCCCGGGTTCTGATCTCTCAAATCCGGCCATTGAAAAGGTTCGGACTAAATTAAAAAAAATAAGATATATTATACAAAATAATAAATTTAAAAAATAAATAAATAGTCAAATGACGAAGTAAATATAAAAAATAATTGGTAACAATTACAACAACAATGTGATGGGTAAAACAACGTTGTGAATTATAATTGTGTTGATCAAGTGAGGCGAAGAGAATCAGCAGTGGTCCACTTTGCCCGCAATTTTTTAAAGCCCGAAGCGTGTTTCAGTTTCTTCGGTGTCGGGTTACTCCGATACATTTTAGCCCTAGATCAAACTCATCCAAATGAAAATCAGACCTGAAATACGAAGCTATTCTTCAGGCACATTTGTTGGTAGATTCCAGATGTCATTAAAGAAATATGGGTTTTCATTCCTTAGCTAGTCCGCTTAACCTCACTTTCCTCTATATGGGATGAATGGAGCAAGAACTTCTGAAAATGTTGATATGTTTTAAGACTGTGTACGTTACGGAATATTGCACACATTACTGTATCTGAAAGACAATTTTAAAATCTCGAGGCTCAAGGAACTGATAATATTTAATAAGCTAACCTTGAAATCGGCAATCAAATTTATTTTAAGATATCTTATTATTTATGGAAGCAATAATGCACTACCTGTCTGTGCTACTCGTAACATAAGGTATTTTTTTTTTCGTAACATAAGGTATGTACATGATGATGACAGATGATCATTACATATGGTGTCCAGAAACTATCTTCGATAGTTGTACACATCTGTTGGGAACAATGCCGGAAATATGTGTGCCGTTTCAATTCGCTGTATTTTAAATTCGCTATAGTTTCAATTCGCAGTATTAATTATGTGCGCCGTATAGTTTCAATCCGCTGTAAAGATAAACTCGGCACGACAAGTATATGTCGATGCATTATACAAGCAGTTAACATATCTATCCGTGTCAGAAACAATTATATGCACCTTATGGTTACATTTGCCATTTTAATCACTTTCCGGCATCAATACCTGAGGCTGACATTGTCTGCCCAGGTTCCAGCATCCTGGACAAAGTACAGCTATATGGTAGTAAAGTGACTGTGCATTGCTCTTCCTGTGGTACCGTCCGCAGGCGCGCTACTCCCAGTTGTACCGTCAGAACGAGGCGCTGAGGCGGTCGGCCGAGCGCCGACGCTGGACCTTCCTCGACACGCTGACGATGACTCTGAGTCGGTTCGACGAGTTCACACAGGGCGCCTGTGCTTGTCACTTCCATACGGTGAGCTGTCTCTTCCAATGCGGTGAGCTGTCTCTTCCATACGGTGTGCTGTCTCTTACACACGGTGAGCTCTTACATACGGTGGGCGGGACAGTGGACTGTCTCTTCCATACGGTGAGCTGTCTCTTACATACGGTGGGCGGAGCAGTGGGCTGTCTCATTCATACGGTGAAAGGGCCAGTGGGCTGTCTTTTCCATACGGTGAAAGGGCCAGTGGGCTGTCTTTTCCGTACGGTGAAAGGGCCAGTGGGCTGTCTTTTCCGTACGGTGAGCGGGACAGTGGGCTGTCTTTTCCATACGGTGAGTGGGGACAGTGGGCGGTGAGCGGGGACGGTGGGCGGTGAGCGGGGGAAGTGGGCGGTGAGTGGAGACAGTGGGCGGTGAGCGGAGGAAGTGGGCGGTGAGCGGGGCGGTGGGCGGTGAGCGGGGACAGTGGGGCACAGACACCCGGCGTCACTGCAGGTCCCCGTGTGGGCAGGTTTGTACCATAATCAGTAGTACAGCTGACTGGTCTGAACACGGCGACTCGGCCAGGGTTAATAAATCATCCTGCCGGCAGGCAGCTGACGTCCTAAAATGTCCAATGGCTGCCAATAATTCACAGCCACGGTGACAGCCGACGGCCCCAACATCCGCTAAGCGCTGTATTTACTGCAGCTCCTGCAAATCTATGTCACGGTTACGGCGACGAATCAGGAGGCGTGAAAAGCGTAGCTGCACCGTTTATTCTGATTCGAGATGATGTTAAATTATATATTATTTGTCGCTAGTCTCAGTGAAATGGACATCTACATAAGAAAACAATCTATCAGCCATGCGATCAAAGGATTATCGGTGGAGCGAGTAAGCCGGCACGATGATGTAAGCCGGACCGGTGTAGGTGGCGTCCAGAGGCAGCGCCACAGGACACGCCAGGGAGTCCGGCCGAAACTACAGCTCCTCCTTTACGAGATACAAATAAATTCACTTTCACAAATGTCATATCATCTTTTTAAAGAAATGGCTTGCAAGAAGGAAATGTTATATATCACACTGATTTGCAGAATAGTATCGACGTTGGTACATATGGATAATTACTTTTCAGAATTATCCTTACGTACCCCAGGTTGCTCCTAACGATCGTCTATGAATGGCTCTATGCTTCTGAAAAATAGGCTTCAGGCTGCCAAAGTTGTCGGCATGCGCCAGTCGTCTAGAGCCTGTCGAATACAATCCTCTGCGTCACAGCCGTCCGAAGAATTATCAGTTTCCCCACCAGCCGTCGCCCATATTTATCATGGCTGAAACATTCATCAACGCCAGCGCCACGAAAATTTGCACATGTCCGCGTGGCTTGACTGCAAGTTAAACATGCAAATAAATCAATGCATGCATGCATCAAACGGGGTGTTAATCAGTGCTCGGTCCGACTTGGTTCGCCCCTCCCATTGACTCCACCGTCCTCGCTGGCGCCGTCTCATTGTGCTGATCGCATCAATTCTGCTGACGGCGCGCGAGTCACCGCTCCTCTGCTTTTGTTTTAGTTCTCGGCCGGGTGATCTCGGCTAATTTCCGGCAGTCATCCATCATCTTTTTGCATCGTTCACCCGAGCAGCACAGATGAGAAAAGTTCTCCACTTTGCTTTGGAGATCACGCGGCGGGATCGGGGATGGATGGTTGAGGCGGTAAGGGTCTGGTTGGTTGGTCTGGATGGATGTTGGTTGGTCTGGATGGTTGAGGCGGTAAGGGTCTTCCCAGCCTGCTGCAGGAGCTAGAGGGGATAGGAAGAGAACGCTACCTGCCTGCTAAGCAACTTCGCACTATAGAGCACTTAATTATCTACTTATCATTTATCCTGGCATTACGACGTATTTTTGTGTAGCAATATTGTGTTGAGTCATCTTTTTTGCAGATGACTTCCGCTTGTTCTCGACACTGTCCACAGAGAATGATATTTTGTAAACAGCAACAATGGCAACATGCAAGGATCGTAAATGCCATTGTCACGGTTTCGTGTCGCAAATCATAACCGAACAACTGTCATCCTCTGGACCCTCCGTCAAGGGGCCTCCGAACATGATGTCTCTTACCGAGCTGACCGGCGATGATCGAAACTGGATAATCTCTGACTCGTGCCATAAAACGCTGGAACTTTATCTTCCTGCTCTAAGCTCACAGTCACACAAACCTTGTCACATATGGACGCTATTCCGACTGTGCCAATAAGCTGAATAGGACTGTAGGATGGTACAGGTAGAACCATGGGGCAGATGTATATGTGAACGGTTGGACAGTCGGGCCATCAGATATCCAGGCAGTCAGAGTCAGTAGATCAGCCGGACAGCTATGCCCCCACCCTGTGTACTCCCGCTGACCAGAGCTGAGGTGGACAACAGACGGACAGCTATGCCCCCACCCTGTGTGCTCCCGCTGACCAGAGCTGAGGTGGACAACAGACGGACAGTGAGACGGCCCATGGGACGGAGGGTCTAACCACAGGCCTGCGGTCCTCTGTTCGCACGCCGGGAGGTAGCGGTGCCGCCTGGCCGGCCGTTGCCGCTCCACACCGCTCATTAGTGGCTAATGACAGCCGGCCGGGGAGGCCGCCCTCAGAGGCCGGCCAGCCGCACCGATAACCCGTCATTTGGCCGCCATTACCTGGCGGCGGCGGCGGCGGAGGCGGGGGCGGGGGCGGGGGCGGGGGCGGGGGCGGTGAAGAGGGGCGGGACGCGCCGCTGAGGTGTGTGGGTGAGACAGGCGAGCCAGACGAGCGGAGCTCATGAACAGGTGACGACAGGGGGCACACACAGCCGGCCGCAGGGCACTAGCCCGGCCCCAGGTGGATTGGATCAGCGCCAACAAGGCTATATGGGCACGAGGGATGTTTCTCACCGGCAACAGAGCAACCCGGGAGGGTACGAACTGGAAGATGATTTTCAGTGACAAGTGCAGGGGTGCCTGGCTATCCGGCCATGAATATGTCGCTGTAGGTCAGACAGCTTTGCTGAAAAGGTAATGAGCCAGACAAGCCGGCCACGAGACTCCAATTACGTCAGAGCTTCGTGATTCTTCCCTGATGTCGGTGTCACGTTAGTAACCAAATTCTAGCGGAATGCAAATAGAATGTTGCGTCACAGTGAATTTGTCACGGGCGGTTGATGTACATGGTTGATATGTAGGTGTAATAAGTTCTCCAAAGAGTTGAGCGGGGTATGTCGACATTTAACACGGGATTTTTGACTGAGATCACGATATTGTAGTTTAACTATAGAAGCCACATGTGGTCTTGGGCTTAATTCTCCCAAAACTCGACTTCGTCGTTTCTAAAAAAACAGTTTTTTTCATTGGCGCTTTTTGCCAGCCGTCCGAGCGGCCCTCCCAGCCACCAGAGTGCACCGTGTGGCCGAATGCTGGTTTAGCGCGAATGCCGGTTTAGAATGACTTCTATTTTTTGTATTATTAATACAGCTGGGACGGTATCGCTGGGACGAACTTCCCTTGGCCAGACAACGATACGGCCGCTGCTAACGCGCCGTCGTCTTTGTGTTCAATCGCGCATAATTTTCGCATTTGTCTTGGTTACATAATCATTAATCATGTTTATCTGGGAACGAGTGACGGTGTGTGGCAGCGATCTGTGACGGACTGACTACCCTTCAGAACACCAAGCACAGCCGGGCACCAACAAACACCACCGAACACTGCCGGGCACTGGTGAACACCACCGAACACTGCCGGGCATCAAGGAACACCACAGAGCGCCCACCGAACACCACCAAGCACCACTGAGCAGAGCATGTCAGTGAGCACCACAGAGCACCACCTAACCAGAACATATCATTTAGCACCACCTAACACCAGCAAGCATCACTGAACAGCGCCGAGCTCCCCCGAGCACCACTGAACATCACGGAGTATCACTGGGCACTGCCAAGGGCGACCGACCACTAAATGCCTCCGAGCACCAACGAACGCGACCAAGTACCACTGAGCCCCATTGAGCACCAGCTGATTACCAGATCAGCTATCAGAGATGCAAATTCGCCACGTGGCCGGCTGCCGTGCGAGCGATACCTGATACAGCCGCGGAGAAAGATCGGGAGATCGTTCAGGGGAGACCGGGTCCTACAGGAGACAGCAGGTCGTTCAGGGGAGACCGGGGCCTACAGGAGACAGCAGGTCGTTCAGGGGAGACCTGGGGCCTGCAGGAGACGGCAGGTCGTTCAGGGGAGACCTGGGGCCTGCAGGGGACGGTAGGTCGTTTAAGGGAGGCCGGGGACTGCAGGGGACGGCAGGTCGTTCAGGGGAGACCTGGGGCCTGCAGGGGACGGCCAGCTGTGCCCAGTTACAAATGGTTGGCAGCCAGGTGAATTAATGGACAAATTCTGCTATTGGCGCTGCGACCATCAGAGGATGATGGGTGAGCTTGGTTCACCACTGAAGGTACAGATAGCGTGTCCGATGTTCTCATTCGGCATTCATGCGATATTCCCATGACCAAGCAGAATATTTAGCTGCTTGGTAACCACTAGTCAGTCGGCTATTCCCGTGCAGACGCACCTTATCGTACGTGTTTCTCTTAATAAGGGTTTAGTAACGCTTAATGTGTGTTCCTTTGCTGGTAGATTTTCAGTTACTTCAATTATAAGATCGCGCAATGTTTGAGTATTTATATTTGCTAACGCCAAACTTTCAGTACCTCTCACAAACAAAGTTGTTTATCTTTTGGCAAA
The DNA here is from genome assembly GCA_031763405.1 of Balanus nubilus. Classification (NCBI taxonomy): domain Eukaryota; kingdom Metazoa; phylum Arthropoda; class Thecostraca; order Balanomorpha; family Balanidae; genus Balanus; species Balanus nubilus. Next base: position 10,806 of record JARFNZ010135154.1, read on the forward strand.
ATTTTATAAAGATCGATTCAGATTTCTTTGAGTTAATGACGTTTTAGTGACGTCATGAATTTCCATTTTTGGTCAAAAAACGATAAATATTTGAAAAATCGTAGAAAATC
>JARFNZ010135165.1:0-10915 GCA_031763405.1 Balanus nubilus
CACCCCTCGGCCCTCGGCCCTCGGCCCTCGGCCCCCGGCCCTCCCCCCCCCCCCCCCCGTGGTGGCGACTGGGCCGGGTGGTGGGAGGAGCCGGCACATGCCGCAGTGTCGCACCCCCGGAACCGGCGCAGTGGGTGCGGAGGGTTCGCTATGGTGGGTGCGGAGGGTCCGCTATGGTGGGTGCGGAGCGGATAGTTCATTGGGGTGTTCAGGTGTGCTTGGTACGTGCTTTGAGGGTGAATTGGCTGGGTTTAACCCGCGCCGTACTGGGGTATTTCCATATGACGCTTGACCGCTTGTTGGGTGGGGGGGGGGGCTATTTTCCCCCACCCTCCTCTAATCTCAAAACTACTGAGCCGATTAAAATAACGGCATTTGAAGGCCCTGGAAAATTTATCGGAGGAAAACCAATGATTTTTAAACTGAGGTCGCCGATGACGTCACATACTCACAGGTCGGGTCAAAAGCAAATTAATGGTGACCGGTGGTTGAGATTGCTGCGCGACAGTAAACGCATAAGCAGCCAATAAATAGGCATGAATCGTGTCCCTGACACTTTTAAGTACCGTTTTAAGCCTTTGATGGCCATGGGTCAGGTTAAGTTCATCCAGGTCACGAGGTAAAAAAGATCAACCTGCTGATTTTGGTCAATGGTGCTGTAAAAAAATGTTTGTCAGTTAGTTTGACATTAACGACGCGGAAAATGAAGTAATATTTTTCATGAAAATGGAAGTAAAATGCAAAAACGGAAATGCATACTTTATAGTAATGCCATTAAATCCGTTTATAATTTTTGAAAAAATTATAGATAAGGATTTTTTACTTACATTAATTGTTATCTAAATTTTGACAAGTTGCAGAAATTTCGAAATCCAAAGTAGCAGTTTTGTAGCGCTGTTAATTTGCAATCATATGATATAAAACCGTTGACTTTATCTAAACAACTGTATGTTTGGCTGTGTTTTCAGCTAACCCTTATTTTTGTCAGAAAACCGCCGAACATGGCGTCACTCTGACCTGAAGTCATTCCCGGTCAATCTATCATTACTTCAATAATTTTATTTCGTCAACATATGTGAAATTGATGTGAAGGAGGGTAATGAATGTTTGGCGACGATACTTGCATCACTTTTGAGATACCGTTGAAAAATCGGGAGGGGGCAAAAAAAGCTGCTCCCACAGTGAGTCGTGGGTTCAAATTGCCCCCCGGCTGCGCAGGGAGGAGGGGGGGATATGTTATAGAGCTGCCTTTATGGCCCGATTGTGAATTACAGTTATGCGTTTACCACTGACTTCTGTGTGTCCTGGGCCCTCGGAATGGAAGAGGAGCGGAGGCGCCGGAATGGATCGAGCTGTGTCTGCCAGAACGCGAGTGCCATTGAATACTGACCCCGTGCAATCCGTGCAACGGGAAATAATGCACGTCAGTCTCGAACAAAGGCTCCCTCCCGCTCGGTATACCTGAATGTAAACAACACTTGCTCGGTCGGTTATCCCGATTTTCGGGCTACTGTTAGCCGTGCTGTGGCTTTCCCTTGTCCTTGGTTATGCGGTAATACCATTGTAAGCGATCACCTGCACTAAGACGCGGCGGACCCTTGCCTGACGTACCGACGGTGGCATGACAACCTTAATCCAAGCCAAACAACACGCTATTCGCTTACACCTGGGAACTTTGTTTGCTTTAACGTGTCTTCAAGGAAAGACGTGATCATACCCCACTGCCACGCCATACCAAGTCATGGGGACCGTGATCATACCCCACTGCCACGCCATACCAAGTCATGGGGACCGTGATCATACCCTACTGCCACGCCATACCAAGTCATGGGGACCGTGATCATACCTCACTGCCACGCCATACCAAGTCATGGAGACCGTGATCATACCCCACTGCCACGCCATACCAAGTCATGGGGACCGTGCATTAATTCTTAACGTTGTTTAGTCATTTTTACCTCCCCCGAATGTGACCATCTTTTTTATATTTGGGTGGGATCCTCCCACCCACAGCACATTTTGCAAACCTAAAAATGCTTTAGGCTAAAAAAAAAAGTGAACTTAATAGGTACCTTTATCTTTTCCTGAAAGCTTGTGACATCCATCAAATGGCGTTACCCTGTCTAAAATAATATCCTCCCTGTTACTAGCTTTATGCACACCCGTTATGCACCTCCCCATTGAAGCGTGAAATGACTTATGAACGGCCTCAGATCCCTATATCGATTATCTGTCTCCCTGCTGCTGGCGGGAGAGCGGAGTAGTGTCGTAACTAATGTAACTGGACGGATGTGCTGGGGACAACTGACCGCTGGGGTGTGCCGCTCGCTCCATCCCGCCTGGCAGCGATTCACAGTGACTAGCCGGTTATTAGCCGGGGTGCACCGATTGGACGTCCCGTGCACGGCTCGACCGGCTCGTTTAAGCCGTGTGGTCGCGGAGCTGTCCAGGTACGCTTCAATTCTTTAGAGGTGAAAAGTAACAAGAATTAGCTGTACAAAGGTGGAATCTTATGATGCCCTGCTGTTCAAAACAAAATACTCGTGCCATTTACCATTGAAACCCAGATTCTCAGAAGATTTTAACGACAAATGCTCCCTCCATCAGCGTGTTTGCAGGCTAAATTCAAAGTTCCCCCCATTGTGTGGTGAGTTCTTGTCGACTTTCACCTTTGCACTGGCCTATCGAGTTTCCAGGGTTCCTGAGAATAGAGGCTACCTCGCATAACCGAGACCGTCACAGTTTTACCCGAGCGAAACTAATGACGCAACGGCTTTGCGTGCGGTTTTTATCTCTTCCTAGTGTGTGTTTTTCTACGAGTTGTTCTCGGCTTCTGTGTTGCATCATCGTATAGTCCGCTGGCTTCCCGCCCTTCCTTTACTCTGGTATAGGAGCTAGGACAGGCTGAGGTTTGGTGGCACGCGCCAGTAGTAGTCGATGTGGTAACATCGCCATGCGCAGGGGAGTTATGCCAAAGTGTTGTGAACTTTTATTCCACCGGGATTTCCATTTGGTGTGCGATAACCCCCAGTGCGCCAACATTCATATTCATTCATTCAAAGGCTGCGATAACCTCCAGTGCTATTTACGATGACGAATAGCCTCAATTTACATAGCGGTTATTGTGCAAAGGGACGGATATTTGGCACTTTGCAATGCGCAACTTCCGTGTTGATTTCTCTTCGACAGTGTCACTCTGAGAATTCGCAGCCAGCGTAGAGACACGCCATAACAATCCTCAGTCGTTGGGACGCCCCAAAAACCCAATGAATCATCAGTTGCCACACATGACGACAGCGGGTTGATGGGACATCCGTTGTACACTGAAGGCACGTCCGCCGCTCAGCTGGCCGGACATTTTCAGCAGGCGACCCCTGCGATCCGGTGCTCGCTTTGTGAACCGTGAGCACTCTAACGGGCTTTGATAAACAAACTGACTGGAAGTTCGGGAACTTTTGCATGGTGTCTCTATTAAGCTTGCAAGTTTTTTATGGTGCAATTTACGGGTAAAATCCCCCTTCCCCCCTCGCAGCGGGCTTGGGTTAATGTTCGTCAGTTTTCAGTCCTTTAGGGTACTCGTAATGACAATATCTGCCTGCATCTGCCAGTGAAATGTTTGCCCATGTCCGGCCTCCGGAGGAGGCTGGATGTGTATTTGTAAGGCGGAGGGGCTGGGTGATCTCAGGCAGGGCGGCTGTGAGGGTGGGCCGGATGTCTGCAGTGGACCGGACGTCCCGTGACCGTCCAGACCACGGCCAGTCACCATCGACGTCACCAGTCACCAGGTCCAGCCCGCGTGTCGACATGACGTGGCGGCACGCCGCGTCCGGCCGCTGACGTCACCGACGGACGACGGACGCCGGTGACGTCAGACGCGCTCCGACAACGCCGCCCGAGTTCGCGGAGAGCGAGTGAGGCTGTGAGATGGCCCGCACTCCCATTACGTCACAGGTGACAGTCACCTAAGGTTTGGTTTGGCTCGGTTTGGTTCGGCTTGGAACGATCCGGCCCGGTTCGGCCTTGCCCAGCTCCGGCTATAGCCTTCAAAATGCAAATTTGTCACGTTTCATTTGTGTCTTTTTTTTGCATGAACGTGAAAATAACGTCGAACGCTTATAGGGAGATGATCTTATAAAATAAAATGAAGATATGCACTATGCAGTCACTCAGTTCTTGCGGTTTAGCCGCTGCATCGTTATCGAAAATTTCATCCAAGGCCAACAATCTATGTCGCGCTCCACTTTTGGGGGTTATATAATTGTATTATGGTTTCGATAAAAATAACTACGGCAAACCCAAAAATAGTGCAAGTGTACAACGGTGAAGTTGGGTACAGTGGGGCTAAGCGCATGAGGACGAGAACTTCACACGATGATGTTGGCAGTTTTGCAAACAATTGTGCCAAAAACGGCTGAATCCTCCATGATCTCAAATAACGCAAGCAAAAGTACACAGACAGAGCTGAAGGTTTTTCACTTTCCAATTCTGGCGAGGAAAGGAAATTGCCGTACATTTGCGTCATAGACTTCGGCACATATCAAACATGAAAACCGGCAGACGTGGGCGTTTGAGTCGGTTGCAGGCTGCAGTTTACAAGTCATATTCAAGTATCGTGAAAGGTGTTGTTTTTCTACACGTACAATGTACTTACATCAAACAAAGCCTAACACGCTATTGTGTGTGTGGGGGGGGGGGGAGGGGGCGTTTCCCCGAGGCGAAGTTTCTTTTGAGAAAAAAACATGAAACAAGTTATCAACATGCAATTTTGCATGCCTTATACACATAAATTCTAGTACGTATACAAAAGAAAATGTAAATCGACTTAGTACACTTTGAAGAAAAAAACGTATTACTGACGTCACTATACGCGATTTTCGGACGAAAAGTATTGAATGTTTTAAAAGATTATCAATAATTAAGTTTTGAAGCAAAATATACACAAAGGAACCCAAAAGACGCGGAATAGCGAACTCCACAAATGGCTGTCTCGAATTTTCGATACTTTGTTTTTAGCCCCAAATAACTGCTTAATTTTCTACAAAATCGACATTTAAAAAAAGGAATACACTAAGAAACACACATGAGATGCATCCACATACCAAATTTTGAGTCGTTATCCTTATATTCATTGACGCTTTGGCCTATCGAAAGTGACAATTAATTGGTGACCTAGTCAGGTTAGGGTTAGATGGTAACCAAAAGCCGCACAGTGATTTCCATTTTTGATCTTTGATGGGTGCATATCGTAAATACAACAGATTCATGACGAGATTCCTTTGGCCGGAGATCAAATAGCCATCGAGCTCGGACGGTGCTTGGATTCATGTAGGCTAGAGGTAGAAAACATGCATCGCATGTAGTCATTCTATGTTGACTTATGACCTGACTTGACATTGACCTGTGCGTAGTATCAGGTTTATACTCACACCGTACTCTCATGCCACATTTAGGAGTACTTTGGCTTAGTTTGGACCAAGAGCTGACCATTGTGTGGTCCCTTTTATGTTTTTTATTTTGATTCCAGAAGGCGGAAATGCTCTATTTTGACTTTTGATCTTTCTTTGACTTTAACTTTCTTTGACTTTTGATCTTTTGATCTTTGATCTCGATTTTGACCTGACCTGTGGCGAAAACCAAATCTGAAATATTCCTTAGTTTCTTCTCGTTAATATATTTCGACCGCCAGCCTCAGTCGTCACCGTCGGACCGTTGATCCTAATGTTAGCCAGGGGAAAACGACTCACCCTAGCCAGGGGAAGTTGGCTGGATACTCCAGCGAGCGTCGGGTTAAGCGGGCTGATATTTTTAGAAACGCTGATTTTAGCATCGCATGCCGCCGACCGCAATATGCCATTGCGTTCCCCTTTTAGTCGAGCAACTTGACGACAATCATGTGTTATGCATGACTGTACGTATTAGGTGACATAGTTGATAAAAGGTCACTGGGCTCGGCCCATGATACATCTATTGCGGTCGCGTTTTTTCCAACAGCGTGACATCCTGCGTCAATGATTGAAAGACCAGTTAAGGCTTTTTGCTATGGGCTTGTGAATGATGACTCCTTCATAAATGGCCGACATGGTCTTTCTTCTCACCTGTGTCAAGTAGCCCAAGACACAACGCGTTAGCTTAAAATTTTATTTCGGAGCGATTTTGTGTCTTATCGAAGTTGGTAGCGACTACTGGGATCTTGTACCTAGTGCCCACGACTAGTGGGGTCTTGTACCTAGTGCCCACGACTAGTGGGGTCTTGTACCTAGTGCCCACGACTAGTGAGCAGGGTTGTGCTCGACTCAAACTTGTCCTACTGTTGAGACAACTCTGACTCATTTCCGAAGGACTCTGTCTCAACTCTGACTCAAGTGGTTGAACAAAGGCTTTAGCTCGACTTACTCTGGCTCAACTCTCAACTCTGAACTTTTACCCCCCGACTCAATTCAGACCCAAGAAGGTGGTGAAAGTTCCGTGAGTCGATTTATTTTTGACTCAACAGCGCAAAAAGCTGTTGACCGGGGGAGGGGTGGGGGTGATCGGGGGTATTTTGAAGTCGATTCTGTCCATGCAATGCCATAGATTCAATGTTAAATCTGTCAAATCTATCTGCTATTTCACTCAACTCTGACTCAGGCGACAATCCATGTGACTCAAATCTGACTCAACTCAATTTCAATTTTTGTTTCCTGACTCAACTCTGAATCGGCTCATTTGAGTCATAGTTGAGTCACATTTGACTCAACGACTCACGAGCACAACGCTGCTAGTGAGGTCTTGTACCTAGTACCCACGCCATTTCGCATGCGTCTCGAGCAGCCTCCTGGCCACGGCAATTCTGTGTCGGTAATGTGAAGAGATTCCCCCGTGAGCTTCGTGAGATTTCCCTCGTGAGCTTCGTGAGCTTTTATCGTCTCACGGTCATCAATGAGGCTCTGAGGCTGAGGCTGGGGCTCTGAGGCTCTGAGAATGAGGCTCTGAGGCATATCAACACTCCAGCAGGTCATTCGATACAGGATTTCAAGCCATGTCCGAATTATTCAGACGGAGGCTGAGAAGCGAAAACGTGGCGCGTGATCGAAGTTCCCGTAGGTTTAAAGGAAACGTGCCACTTTCATAATGGGAAATTGATCTGAGATAGGAGTTTTGAAGCCCATGTCATAAAATCACTATCAGTGTCTACCTTATTTCAGTCTAAACCCTCCAATATCAAAGGTATGCGCTTTTTGTCTTTTAAAAAAACATTGTTCTTTATAGAAAAAAACTTCGTATGCAAGCGTATAGTCATGGGCTTCTATATGCACCAGCGTCCAGCAAGCAGTCCATTCGCCAGATGCAGTTTTAGGTGAGTTATGATGTAATTGTTGGATGATAGCACTGAAATTAACTGTTACGATAAGTATTTGTTTTTAAGCAAATTTTGACTTGTTAGGCCCTTTTGCGACGCAGAAAACGCTATAACAATATGCGCCACTCTCGAAATGTGCCACACCGAATACACCACAATCCTTACCGAATACGCGAGTCTGTGTTTTTATATCTTGGAAATTTTGCCAAACCAACGGCATATTTAACATTTATTGGTAAGAATACACCATTTAACACACTCATGTAAATTTAGCAAGGTGAGACATTTCCTTCAACATTGGGCGACCGCGGTTCTCGAATGTTCGAAAATACGCGAAAATGGCTTCGTTATCGGATGCATATTTCACTTCACTAACTGTAGGTCGGACCGGGTGAAACCGACACGCTTTTGTAGAGGAAAGAACTGCGAATAGTGCCCTACAAGATGAGGATTTCCACACGAGACGGTGCACGTACCAGTAAGCTTTGGCTGAGGATCTGTAGATTTTTGGGTGTTTTTGTGTCAGTTTTGTATTCACATCTCTGGAACCAAGGTGAATCAAGATATGGAACCTACTTTATATCATAGATGAATGTCTCTTCTAAAAGTAATGGGTGAATACGACACTGTTCGATAGACGGTTTTGTTAATTTTTTAATGGAAAACTTCAAATTACATTTTCTGAATGTCCAAACTCCTTTATCGCTCATTGGTCAGTAAAATGAGCGATGTTTTTGGCTGAAACTTAAACCATTGAAAAATCCGTACAATTTGTCCCAAATCCACATAAAATACCCAAAATGTCCGTATATTGCTGATAAACAAGGTTTCGTGGACTCTTACTGGGTTAAATTTCATCGGCGAAACTTAATTTACCAGGCCATTTCTGGCCATAATGATTGATAAAACTGAGGAGACCGCATGCTCTATGCTAGCAGATCCTTCATTTTAAAGACAGTAAAAAAAAAGCAAAAGAACTATTATCATAACCCTGCCTCCGTCTGAATCATTCAATGCATGCAATAACTAGTAGGGAATATCACGGAATGAGCCGTGGATGTCACTGCGAAGCGACAGCTGCACGTAGACTCCACTTGTGACGTTTTCTCATCCTGCTATTTTTCTTTTCTGAGCAAATCTTTGCATCTTGCACAGTAAATGTCGGCTAGCATTACAACGACCGCATGTCATCAAGCTTGGTGCCTTTATGTCTATGCTACCGGCTTTTTGTTTCGCGGCCTTGGGTGAAGCATGCGAATAGGTCATTCGTGCTGGATTCCCCGCCGTGTCTGAGTTACGGGGATGAGATAGGGTATACCGGTGTGAAGTGAGCTGCACGGAGATAATGCTCGTGACGTCTTCTTCTTCTTCCTATTTACCATAGTTTTTAACGGCAATCCCTACCTTCTCACATAGTAAATGCCGACAGACATGTGATCGGTCTCATGGAAGGAAGGTAAGACCCATTTTCCCACTCTTCTCGGATTCATATACTGCATCTGCGCCATGGATGAAGCATGTTAATGGGTCATCGCGTGCAGGATGTTCAAACTTGCTGGAATTATAGGAATTCGGATTGTAGATGCCGGTGTGAAGCGAGCAGCATGTGCAGTGCTCATACGCTGTGCGCGTGACTGACTTTTTCTTTGACTTTTTCTTTGCGTGACTGACTGCTAGAGCGTTTTGCCCGGCAATTCCAACGTTCTTGCGAAGTTAAACAATGCCACTAGAACAACATTCAACAAATGTCTACAAACATGTGATGGGCCACGGATCGGCGAAGGGAAAGCTCGACCACTATAATCTTGGCGTGGCAGGCTAGTTTCCTGGAGCAACAGCCTCTTTGTATTTTATGCCAGGCCTGCTGATTCTGTTTTTTTTTTGTGCTGATGCCCACTATTTTTCAGAGATAAGAGTTGGTAGTCCCCGCCGAAGTGCATGCTTGGAGGCAGCTGCTTTGGTAGGACAGTTGTACCGGTTATTTCAATGTATTAAAGAAACTCTAACGAATGGTGTTATTTCTATCATTGAAGAAACAAACTTCGGTTACCAGGATTGCCACCCGGTCACTCCCTTGGCATAGTTCCGCTGAGCCAAGGCGTAACTAGTGATTTTAATCCGAGCCCAACTTTGGGGACCTTCGAAAATAATCCGATTCCGATTTGGAGTTCAGTCGGACAGGCACAATTTTGTGTACATTTTTCGGACAGATCATATAGGTATATAAACGCACTTCCCAATAAACGCACTTCCCAATCTTAGGTACTGGTTGTTGGAAACAGTATCGTATAACATAAAAACATGTATGTACTTCAATTCCCAATGGAAACAAAAATGATGCGAGGGTAACTCTGGACACGGAAATAAAAATATCAATTATTTATATGATAAATTTAGTCAGCCACGCTGACTGGCTGACTGGCTGACGTAGGTTGGACTGGCTGACCCTATGCTCCGCCATTCCGTGGAGCTGCGTGGCCCCTGTGACCCCGTAGTCAGCTGATGATACCCGGCAGCCGACTGATCCCTGACCCGGCCATTGACGCCGGCTGGGATGAATTGCGTGAGAGAGAAAGCGAGGCGTCCTTGGCCAGCACGGCCACAGGCGGACCGGTGAGGAGCACCGCAAGCTGTCTGTCCGCCTGTCTGGCTGGACTTCCCTGCCACCGTCGGTAGGGCCGTGCCGTCCGCAGATCCTCAGTAGGCACACATAATCGAGAGGCTCGCCCAGACAGAGACAATCAGTCAGAAGGCTCTTAGATAGAGACAATCAGTCAGAAGTCTCACCCCGACAGAGAGAAGCAGTCAGAAGACTCGCCCCTACAGAGAGAAGCAGTCGGAAGACTCGCCCCTACAGAGAGAAGCAGTCGGAAGACTCGCCCCTACAGAGAGAAGCAGTCGGAAGACTCGCGCCGGCGGATGAGAGGAGTGTCGGAAGTCACGTACGTCATCGGTACCTGGCACAGCCCCGGCCAGTCAGCACCAATCAGACCAAATATGGTATGCCGCTGCCTGGCTCAGTAGCTGAGTAATGCACGCCTTTCGACTACCTTCAGGATAGCATGACGGGGTATGACGAGCTTCCCCATTGCTTATATTTGCAAGTCTACGAACGCTTTGTTTCTCATCATATGGGTGTGGTTGATATCCCATACCTAATGTCCTCGTCCAGTATCACTTTGAAGCCAAGGTAGGAAGTGAAATATACAGCCACAGAATTAACATTAGCCATGAGTGGAAAATTCAGCAAAAAATAAAGAATGAAAACTAGGCATAGCAAGACCAACATGCGCATTCGGCTTTGACATAATTCACCCCAATAGAATCATCTGTTTCCAGTGACAGTATTTGTTTAACGGAGAGTGAAAAATTCAACCTAGAGATGTGTGTGGAAGGGCGGAAATATACTATCCTTAGGGTGTCATTTTTCACCCAAGCTACATAATCTTAAAGAAAATGTCCCACCTTCATAATGGGAATTGGACTGAGATAGCAGTTGTAAAGCCCGTGTCGAAATACCACCTTCAGTACCCTCATTATGGTTGTAAACACTCTTATGGCAAATATGTCCATTTT
>JARFNZ010135176.1:0-10913 GCA_031763405.1 Balanus nubilus
CAGCGGCCGCCGCCGCCACCGCCGCGGCGCTAATGGCGCAGCCGCGCCGATCGCGGTGCGCCAGTTTTTGCCGGGCGGCGCGGGGCGGGTGGACCACGGGCATTGTGAGTGGGCGGCCCTCGTGGGAGCGGCCCGGCCGCTCTGATTTTGAGGCCGCTGACAGCCGGGGAAGGGCCCGTCCATTGCAATGGACGTCCCCCAATGCCTTGGGGGCTGTTCTGGACACGGCCCGGCAGCAGCGCGGCGGCTGGGACACGGGCACGGTGGTCGTCCCAGCTCGCTCTGGCCGGCGGCAGCCCTTGTCAGGTCCGGTCACCGGCGGCAGCCGACGAAGGAGACACGATGTCGCCGGCAGAATCGGCGCACATCGAACACCAACGCCAAGAAACGGGTTCTGTCTCCGCCAGCTCACATCCTCAGAGACGGGAAACGGAATGACCTGTTACGAAAGAGTCGACAGATCGCCCGGCACAGGATAATCACGTGCATTCATTTTTATTGCGATGCAAATATTTCGCCAGCTTCATTGCGAAACCGAGACATTCTGGGTCAAAGCAATTTCGCTTTATCAAAGCGCAACTAACCATAAAGAAGGCGAAGCACCGCCGTGAATTATGCCGCTATTTATTTGCCTAAGTAAACGCCACGGACTGAAAGCGCCTCAGTGGGAGTGGAGCATGGAAAGCGGTGTCATCGCGACCACTAATACGCGCCCACTATCAAACCGTGCGACTCGCCAGTTGGACTCGTCTCACCTCGCCAGTTGGACTCGTCTCACCTCGCCAGTTGGACTCGTCTCACCTCGCCTACATACTTCATGACCAACAACCATAATCAGTACGATTCTGGACTACTTCAGCATCACAACTAGTGCAGGAGCGGATTTAGCTCTTTTTTTTTGGGGGGGGTTATATTTTCTAAATAAAGTCAGTTATTTTCTAGCAACGCTATAGACGTAGTGTTACAAACACCCAAAAAGTCGACCGATTGAGGGCAAACCATGGTTTGAGTTCATCTATCGTATTGTGCACCGCATGAATTGCAATATCATCTCGATTCGGTAGCGGGTTTTGTTTGTCTCAGCTTTTGTACTGGGCCCGGGGCCGGGGCCGGGGCCGGGGGGTGGGGCCGGGGGGGCCCGCAGGGGCCTGGTTCGGGGAGAGCTGAGTCCAGGCGGCGCCGCACGGTCGGCAATCGGCAGCGGCTGCCGTGTGCACCACTGTGCACCGTGCAATTATCACGCTGCCACCGGCGACCGTAATGGCCGCCGGCCAGGTGGTCAGTGTGGCCTGCACAGGAGGGCGGCGGAAGTGGCGACCGGAGGGTCACAGGCCGGCCCGCTCTCCCACGGAGCGGCCCAGAGGCTCCCACTCCCAGACAGACAACGGCAGACCTGGCCCGGCCCGGTCCGGTCCGTCCGGTCCGTCCGGTCCGGTCCGGTCCGGTTTGGGCCGAGGAACAAAGCACAGTCGGCGCTACCGTGCACTGCGCATCAGTGCAGAATAAAACCGATATGAATCGAAACAATGATCTTATGGAAAAGACCACTGAAACGTGACATGAAATCGTTTTTCATCGCGATTTATTCGCCGTTCAACTTCCGCCAGTGCATGATTGACGACCGACGCCAAATGTCAGGGACGCTCCGCTCTGTGACGCCCATGGCTCCTGCAAGCCTCCCATCCTCGGCACCGGGCCCCAGCGTCCGGCGCTCACACAGGAGCCGCTGCCGCGACAGCCGACGGCAAACAATGCTGCCGTCCGCGGCCGCAGCGGACGGCAGCGGACGGCGGCTGATGGCCGACAGACGACTGACCGCTGAATGCCACCAGATATGCAATAAAAAACGCGCCGCGCATCGCTGCCGCCAGATCAGCCCCACAGATATCTCCGCGCTTAGCATTTCACGGCGGCCGGGTTATGACTGGCATTACAAGCCGGCATAACGCAGGCCGGCCGAAGACGGCCTAATCGAGATCGAATACCCCTCGTCACTGCGCCTTTCGCGGACCACAGATTGGCTAATTATACGGCGCGCGAGTGACGGCGCGGCGGCGATAATGACGCACACTAAGTGGTCTCCCAGCGTCTCTGGCCGTCTCGCGGCGTCTCCGGACATCTCCGGGTCGTCTCCCAGGGTCTGGGGCTGTAACAAAGGGTGGCGGGCGGCGGCTCTTCGGGGAACGCCGGCAGCCCGGAGAGCCAATCGCGTTCAATACGCGCGCTGGTCACGACCGTGTGGCTGGCGGTGCGGCGCGGCGGTACCGCGATGGTCGCGATCATCGGGCTGCCTTCGGCCCCCGGCTGGAGTTGATACTGATCGGCACGGAACGAGAACAGTGCACAGCGCCGGGCCGCGGCGATCAGGTCATGTGCCGCCTGCAATACCGGGCTTAGAGGCTGCGTTGATTGATTATTGGGCTTTAGGACGCACCAACATGCTGGTTACTTTGCGCAGATGGGTTCATTGGCAAACAGTCGACTATGGAAAATTTGCGTAGAAGTTAGCACGAATACGGAAAGTTTAAACTCTAATCAACTTCTTGTGTTGCCGAGTTCTGAGGTTTAGAAGTGCATTGTCCTGGCAGGAACGTCCAGCTCTATCGATGGGGAGTGAGGAGGCCGCAGCCGGAGGAAGGAGGGTGGCGTGTCAGCCGGACCGACCGCCGCAGCACCACAGCAAGAGGGCGAGGCCGTCAGCCGCAGCCGCAGACGAATAAGGAAGGATTGACCGCCGAGATGTTGACTTTCAAAGCCGCCGAACCGACCACAAGTCGTTCGCGGAGAAAAATCACGTGTCGAGCGCCGTTTCTGAGAACATCGACAGGGCAGCGCTGCACAAAGGTGTGCTGTCATATCTGGCCGGCCACGACAGCGGGGCGCAGCGGCCACTGGGACACCCGACACATGCAAAGCAATGTATCGGACACGGATCTGGTCGCCGTCTCAGGGTCAGTGTGACATTTATGACCCATGTCGACCGATGGGGGATCGCTGCCAGCACCGACCACGCAAACGGTCCAAAGATTAGCAAACAAGGAAATTCTTGAGAAAATTCGGAACTTTCACCGGGCTTTGGGAAGATATTTTGCAGACAGGTTAGAAAGGCTTTGTCAGGTCGTTGCTCGGAGTACGCAGATAAAAGCCGCCTAAGGTACGAGTCGCTGAAGCTCCCGTTCTCACGCAGATCGCAGATTGGTGTCCGTGACGTCATTCAATGTATCCGCTTTCGACAATGGGCCGCGTCGGTCATGCTAGAACGTTGGAGTCGTTGGGACGTCCGAGATATTGTAGGGTCTAACCGCAAACGTCTCTCGGCGGTCATATTTTTTTAATAGCCGCGGAACGCATCAACGAAAAACTTTTTATTTTTGACTACAAAAGTCGCTTGTACAGTTAGTCTAGTAAATTACCTGACTCCACCATAAAACGTGTAATCTATTGCCTAATATGATGTCCCAGTCGTTGTTTATGATTATCCACCCGATCACTCAAAGGCAAGAGCCTTCACCTTCGACATTTCCCGCGAACACAAGACAAGCAATATCTGACCTCATGCACTGCTCGAACTCACAAATCAACCTCAAGGACTGGGAAAACGCCGGCCCCGTCAGTCGTTACGTCTCCGCATTCCCTGTTCTCGGCAGTGTAGTTTTGTCAGGACAAGCTCAGGCTACCTATTGTTATAGACAGGAAAACCGAATCACCCAGAGCGGAGTCTCTTCGACAGGTTGTTTGTTACCGAAATTAGAGACGACAAACAGTCAGTCCTAGACAAACTAATGACAGGGTAGCATGCACTAAAGAGAACATGAGAACAACTTCCCGAACTTCGTCTGGGATCCGATGGATAACTCACCGAGAGGACACTTGCACGAGTGCTCGAGGTCGTTGATGACGGTACAGTTGCCGCCGTTCCGGCAAGGAGACGGCACACACGGCACGTAGTTGGTGTCGCAGTTGCGGCCCGTGTAGCCGGCGTCACAGATGCACCTGCGGCGAGCGGGGCAGAGGTTAACCAGATGACGTCACGGGTCATGGATACGGTCACAGGTGTCACGAGCGACAGGGTCAACAGCGGCGCCATGAGGCAGCTATTACAACGAAGAGATTTGGGAAATTTGCAACGACATTCCGTGACGCCTTGACTCCATGCTTCGAAAAACAATACCTTTGGGATAATTTTTATTCGAAAGCATTCGAGGGGATGAAATCTATAATCTTCCCATTGGCAAACACATCCAGCGTGGCTTCCTTCGAAGCATGGCCGTCAAATCTTTCCAAATTATGCAGAGTGCTCGGTGTTTTTTTCGCTCCGTGTTACGGTAGCCGAGGTGTGAGAGTCGCGACAGAGATGGTGTGAGACGCATGACCATCGCTTAGCCTATCCGGGAAGCGCGCCGGCCCGACAGAGGGTCCGCCGTGATGCATAGCGATGCATTACCCAGCCAACAGTGACAAACCGGCTCCGACATTCAGCAGCTGCAACGGCGCGATAGCAGAATCACTTCAATAATTCAACATGACAACGTCAAAGCGTACATAATTCAAACCGCCACGGCACCTTGTATCTAGAATGTCATTCGTTATGATCTGGACATAAATATAATCAAACGCGCATAAGTGAACATGGCACGGTGAATGTCTGGCGACCGCGACAAAAATCCATACCCACAGAACACGCCGCACCCACCCACTTATGACTTGCTCAAACACTCCACGAAATGCGCGTCGCGTCAGCTCAGGTAGGAGCCATATTTTAGTTTTTGTGTAAAAGCCGTCAACGGCGGTATCGGTGAGTAAATACGCGGCGCGGCGATACGAGGCTGGCTGCGTCGGCCTGCTGATCCCGGCCGGGCGATCGGTCACGGCCCGATACTGGGGCCGCTCCCAGGCCAGCCGGCCGACAGGTCGACAGGTGGGACCGGCAGGCGTCCTCGATCGGCGACAATCGTCACCGCAGCCGACACTCCCTCTCTCCCTCTCGCCACCCCCTCCCCCGAGACCGCATCCCACGCTCACATTCCAAACACGGCATCACAACTTCCCGGCAGATGCGTCTGCCAGACCTCAGCAAACGAGCGAACCCCAGCATTTTCACCGCCGTGTTTGTCCGGGCTCCGACCCCTGCCCCTGGTGACCCAACAGGTGGGGGCGGATTTCGCTGCCGCACACAAACACCCCTCCCCGCGCGGGGTGGAGGGGAGGGGAGCAGTGCCGGACTGCAGTGGTCACACCTGCCCTATCGCGGCCACCGCCGATCAGAGTCGGCACAATTCAGCTGACCAAGCCCACCTGAGCCCGACGACCCCACCTGGTCGACTCCGGCGACCCCCAGCCCTATAAACAGGCTCGGCCGCCGCCGCTTTAAGTCTAGTGATATCTCGGCTGCTTAGTGCTTTCTCCACGGCAGACCTGTGTCCAGGTACTTCTCAGATGCTTGCTCCCTGCCAGCTTACCACAGTCCACATGCTAGCCCCGACGATCGACAGTCGGACGCCTGGGCCACTCATGACTACACGCCGACACGTTTCTCGGCCTCCAGCCGGTTGAAATTACACAACAATCCAGGGCTATCATTTTCGATCCGGCCTAGATTCGGCCCAGACACAGGTCTGGCGCCGTTTGCCCGCTGGCGGCGGCGGCGGCGGCAGCGGCGGTGGAGCCGGCCATGCTGCCCGTTATCACGAGCCGCGGTCGTCAGCGTAACGCTCCTCCATGTCCGCGGGCCCGGCGCGTCGGATGGTCGGGGTCTAGTGGTGGTGGTGGTGGTGACGGTGGCGCACCAACGTCTAACGGCGACGGCCACCGCAGTCACAGCTTCACCAAAGCTAGGCCGACCTAATTTTGGAAATGAAACAGTTTGCTCGTTGAACAATGAACTGGTTAGCTTTTGTGAACGGTTACTGCCGAATACCACACATGGAATCCCGTGGTTTCGTAATTGTCTGTTTGTATCAACGCAGCACACGGCTGCAGCCCCTATTTCCGTCACCATCGGGGCCCGGCCTGCCCCAGGCCGCCTATGCTCCCCCCCCCCCCCCTACGCCCCCGCTCGGCCCGTGGGCGGTGCGACGCGCTTTTTTCGCGGTAGGCACCACGCGCCGTTGAGTCCATCAACCGTGCCCCGCAATACAGTAATGAGCTGTATGTTCCCGGGCACTCTGCTCCATCACTGTCAGCCGTTCACCGTCAGCGGTTGTTAGCGGCTCACTGTCAGCAGCCGACCGTCAGCGGCTGTCAACAGTCAATGAACGTTGAATGAACAAACGGCAATGAACAGCTCGCTGGCCCGTCATTCGTCAGTTGGTCACAGCTGATTACCGGCGGAAGCTAGACTGACAAGCCTCAGCCAGGTATCACAGTCCAACTCGCCGGCATCGTACCGTGGCCCTCTGCTACCGCACGGCAGCGGACGTCCCGCCGAGACACCCTCATCAAGCCGCCGCCGACTGCGCCAAACGGTGACGCCGGGGCGGCGATGGCGGTCACGTTTCTTCCGAGCCGCCTAACAGCGCTGCTCCGCGCCGCCAGCAGAGCCGTAAAACGTCACGCCGGGCCGCCGCGGTGCCGCCTCTGGGGATGAGCCGGATCAGCGTGCGGTGCGCCATACTGCAGTCGACTGAACGGTTCTGCAGAAGGCAGAGCCAGTGTCGGGGACGTGCCGCCGCCCGAGCACCAGGGAATGGCAGTGTCGGTGGCTGAGCCGAGGTGTCTTGGAGCCGCGGTGTCGCAGCAGCTCGCCAACGGAAGGTCACTACAGGCCCTGTCGTTTTTACATTTCCGATTTACTTCTCACAAAATCCAGTGATCTCACGCTTCCTCTTACACTTCCAGGCCCGGTGAATCTTTGAAACCTTTGGGGGGGGGGGGGGGGGGTGTTTCGGCCGCACCGACTTCATGGTCATACAGCTCTCTCGTCTTTGAAACCTTCCCACGAGGAATCCCTACTTCACAAAGCTGACTCTGCGACACTCATTTTCATCCGCCAACGACAATACGCACCCCCCTTCCCCCTACCCCGCACTCCCCGACCCCGGCCGTACTCACTGGTAGCTCCCGAACGTGTTCACGCAGCGGCCGTTGGCGCAGGGCGCCGTGTCGCACTCGTTGATGTCGTCGGTGCACTTGGCGCCGGCGAAGCCGTCGGCACAATTGCACCGGTAGCTGGACTCGAGCGAGGTGCATCTGGCCGCGTTCCGACACGGCTGCGAGGCGCAGTGGTCCTTCAGCTCGCAGTTGTCGCCGCGGAACCGGGCCGGGCACGTGCAGCGGTAGCGGTAGAGCGTCTCCAGCGAGCAGGTGCCGCCGTTCTGGCAGGGCTCGCTGTCGCAGGCGTTGGCCAGCGGGATCTCACAGAGGCTGGCCGTGTAGCCGATCGGACACTCGCAGGAGAACTGCGGGCTGGAGCTGTCGTTCAGCTCCACCTTGCAGCGGCCGCCGTTCTGACAGCGCTGGCCGCGGCCCGTCAAACAGGGGTTTTCGTATTGACAGTAGGTGCCCACGTGCGTCGGAGGACACCTGCGGGAAGAGAGACAGGGAGTCAGTGGTGGAACACACACGGCAACACCTGGACCGACGGATTTGCATGTTCATTTTACACACCATACGTCATGTTTATCTCAGTCATTAACTTGGAATCACTCTACTTCATAAACAGACCCTGCCCAGTTCCCACTTCAAGCGGCACTTTCTCTAAACAAAACTGTGTGAACGTCTCCAAAAATGGGTGTGCCGAAGTAATTTTCTAAGGCTGATCCTTTCCATGCATCGCCTTAGTGTTTATGTACACAATTCCCGAGAAAGTGAGATGCCTGTTCTCACGACATCTCTCCGGGACGCCTACGTAAGCCAATAAACATCTCCACCGACACTGTTTTGTGTCACACGCCGTCGCTGTCAGCATCGCCCGTCAGCCGGATTAAACACGATCAAGATCGCCTTACGATCCGACCGCCAACAACGGATCGATATCCGTGAGATCCGCCATTTTCTGGCGGCGTTTCTCACGTCATGTGGCCCCGGCTGCGACCGGCGGCGGCGGCGGCGGCAACCCAATCAGCAGTGCACGGCAGTCCTCTGACAGATCGGCCGTCTCGCCCGCTCACCGGCGTCAATAAACACTCAGACGGACAAAAACGGAGTGCGGGACCCGGCTGTCCTCCACCGACGGCCGCCGATTAGGCCGTTTATCATCTCCGAGGGCCTGGCTAGTGGGACACGACACCGCCTGGCTCACGGGCGTGATAGCTGGAGAGACAAAACCGGGCGGAGACGGGCACAAAAAGCCGCCTGCCGGGGCTGATCGATCGCTGAGACCGAGAGTCGTCTCAGAGTCGCCTTAGAGTCGCCTCAGAGTCGCCTCAGAGTCGCCCAGAGTCGCCCAGAGTCGCCTCAGAGTCGTCTCAGAGTCGTCTCAGAGTCGTCTCAGAGTCGCCTCAGAGTCGCCCGAGAGTCACGGGCGGGTCACCAGGGACGAGAGGGAATGGGGGAGGGGAGGGAGACTGCTGGAGTCATCCCAAAGACAGAGTGGCACGGTGACGGTGGGCACAGGAGAGGTCATGAAGGCATGAAGCAGGGTTTCCGGTAATAAGAAACCGTCACCAAGAGGAAAATACTAAGCCGCTGAGAGGTAAGCCGGAAACCTTCAACTGTGGGATCGCAGGTTCAGAAGTGTGGGTGGATCCCACAAAAAGCACTTTGTAAGCCACGCGATGAAACCGAGGGCATAAACTCGGCGATCGGATGATGCAATGCTCGGTTTAAACCAGCAAAGATGGAGCCGATAGTACCGAAACACGCGCAGGAATCACGCCATAGGAAAAAAAACTCAGGCTCTAGCATCGAACCACACCATGGGAAGAAACCAATCAGACATTTCATAAATAATCTCAGACTAATCGAGACCCGGTGGGCGAGACTCCGGGGCGGAGAAACTGACTCATTATAGACCAATTGACGGGAAGAAGCCGCCCAGCTGGAGCTAATAGCCCGAGACGTATAACCCTCGGAGGATGACGGAATTAATTAGGAGAGGCGGCTACCGTGGCGCTGGCCGCGGTAACCATTCCGAGCAAACAGATTCTCATAAGGAAAGCGGCGCGTCCACGCCCGCGTTGCCCATCACTGAAGACTCACCTCACAGTGACCGCTCACTGCGTGACCATCCGGACATAACTCACCCCCCACGCACCCCGTGCACGCGCCTCGCACCCTTCGCGGCGCGGCGAGCAGCGGCGCGGCGGCGGCGAGTGATGGCGCACGCCGCCATATCGCGGCGGCAATCGTATCTGGCTGATGGGCTCCATCGGCCGGCGGCGTCCATTTGTCCCGCACGGGGACAATGCAAAGACAAAGCGGTGCCTGTGGCGGCGCGAGCGGCGCGGCACGGTGACAAATGCGCCGCCGAGCGGCCGCGCTTTGTACCGCTGGGCGACAAGTGGTCCGTGAAAAATGACCGCCGCAGATCCATTTGCCAAATCTAAAGCAATAATCGCCGGACAAAGGGGTGGCGTCTCTGCCAGTTGGTCGGTGACGATTGCGTCGCTAACTGTCGGCGTGGGCTTGATCACGCGGGCGAGGATGTCGGGCGAGATGTCAGGCCATGCCGGAGCTGTCGGATGAGAGTTGGAGAGAGGTCTGGTGGGAGCAGTTGGAGCTGCTGCGGGTCAGACCGCTGGCTGTGCCGGCCCCGCAGGGCAGGTCCGACGGACGGGCCTTCTGGGCAGGCAGCAGGGCTCAGAGGCGGGCCCGCGGGGCAGGCAGCAGGGCTCAGAGGCGGGCCCCCGGGTCGGGCGTTTCGACAGATTGGCGGGTACACGGGACGGCAGCAGGTCCGGGAGGGTGGGGAGGACGGCCGGCAGGGGCGGGAGGCGGGTCCCGGCCACCGCTGCCGGCCGTTCTCACGCGTGTTGTTTACTCGAGCGGCTCCCCAGAGATGGATCAGCGCCCCTGCCCTCCCCCCACCCGCCCGGCCCGCCCGCCGCCGCCCAATATCCAATTAACATCAACAGCCGCTTGTTGTACTTCCCGGCGGCGGGCATTTTTATGCCGTTTTCCCATAGATTAGCCGGGCAGGCTGCGTTGCAGGCGGCCCATTGTGCCGTAACGTGCGCCGCCCAAGAGCCCACAGATGGCCCACTGAGAGCCAACAAAGGCGCTCAAGCACCGCTCCCGATACCAGATCGATGCATGTAACACAGAGCAGCTCATCTATTCATCGTGTAGCCAACCAGCCGTATTCAAAACCTGCTGCCACAGCCACCGGCGGTGGGAAACGAAAAAATAACACTGTATATTATGGTCCACTTAATAATATGTGAATTATTACCCGATTTTTAACCCTTTCGGAAAAAATCTGGACCATTAATCTCATTCCGGATTCAATGGGTTGAAGCCTCATGAAAAAACCTTCAGCTGGCTTCGGAGGGAGATAAGCCACAGTCGGCGGGCGGTGCGGTGCGGTGGGGCCCGGGGGTCGGCCGGCGTCGCTCGGTGCCGGCTCCGTCCGGGGCAGAGGGCAGCCCATCAGCGGCCATTACAGCCGCGGCACCGCCCGACCGTAATGACCACCGCGGTCGTGAGAACTCCCCGTGGAAGGTCATGGCTCCACCGC
This sequence comes from Balanus nubilus, assembly GCA_031763405.1. Lineage (NCBI taxonomy): Eukaryota > Metazoa > Arthropoda > Thecostraca > Balanomorpha > Balanidae > Balanus > Balanus nubilus. The sequence goes on from JARFNZ010135176.1 coordinate 10,616, forward strand.
CGCCGCTCCGGGCCGACTCTGACTCAGGCTCCGGCTCCGGGAGCGGCTCCGACTCCAACTCCAGCTCCCGCTTTGGTGGCTCCTGGCGACTCCGAGGATCCCGGCTCCGGCTCCGGCTCCGGTCCCATCCGCGGGCGTCCAACCGGCGCTCAATTAGCGCCGTGGGGCAGCGCGGATTCCTTCGACGCCCTCGGCGCGTTTCTAATGGCTCTCCGTCCGGTACTCGGGCCGCTGATTGTATCCCGGTCCCGCCCGGCACCCGAGCGGCGTCCCGAGCGTCCCGTCCCGAGCGGCCCCG
>JARFNZ010135187.1:0-19199 GCA_031763405.1 Balanus nubilus
AGAGAGAGAGAGAGAGAGAGAGAGAGAGAGAGAGAGAGAGAGAGAGAGACCCGAAACAGCCTGCCGCAAGGACACATAGGAAAGATGAGAACATTGGCTCGTTCTTTTCAGGTAGACGGGTGAAAAATGTCCGGTATAGAAATGTCGCGCTACCGAAGACGGGAGTCGGCTGGCGAGCCTTGTTCTCCGCAAAGAACGCCTGCCTTAATTCATCACTGTCTTCAGCAGACGTCGGATAACAAATGTCCCGGACGGGCGGCGACACAGCGTAATTAAAACTGAACCTGCCCGAGACCTTGGTCGTCGCCGTGATCGAGGCGGACTGGTTAACATTCAGGATGCCCGCGGCGCCACCAAATTTGTTCGACTCGGATATCTTCCGGCCGTCGGCGGTTCTGTTCTCGGCTGAAGGAATGTGACGAGGTTAACACTCAGGGCTTTTTGTCTAGGTTGGTTGGATGGCCAATTTTCTGCTGTAAAACAGGGAACGTCACCATGCGTCAGGGTTGTTCTGGCGTGGCTTCATGTGAGAATAGTGATGGTTAAAAGGAGATAACCCTGTAACACATGGCCGAGACAAAAAGGTGACACTGGTCACCTGCTCCTGACGAACCGAAGTGAAGAAGAAGTTGTAGCCGAAAAACTCCGAATAGTATATCTAGATTGCCGAACTCGACTTTGTACTGATACTGATGAGTACAGATGTTAGGCACAGCTGTGAGTTGATAACAGAGAAACATGTGACCAATGGGGAGCGGTACCTCAAGTGCCCCAATGAGGACGGTGCTCCGGGAGACATCATTCTACAGGAGTGAGGAGATTCAACTGGATACGGGGTGCCTTCGTACGGTATCATGAGAGGTAGTGCCCAACCGGGACAGTGTCACAAGAGACAGCGTCCCACTGCACTGGGTAGAAACGGTGCACGGGACACCGGAGCGCTGAGGGGTTACCCCTATCGCTCCATGGGACAGAGTTCAGAAGCCGGCGATGGCGTTACCCAGAACACAGGACCACTGAGGACTGCAGAGCGCCAATGGACACTGGCGCACTAAAGGGAGGTACCTTGGGACACATGAGAGTTGGGGAGGTATCCTGGGACACAGGAGCGCTGGATGAGGTACCCTGGGAGTGGGACACAGGAGTGCTAGGGGAGGTACCCTGGGACACAGGAGCGGTGAGGGAGGTACCCTGGAACACAGGAGCAATAGGGGAGGTACCCTGGGACACAGGAGCGATAGGGGAGGTACCCTGGGACACAGGAGCGATAGGGGAGGTACCCTGCGACACAGGAGCGATAGGGAGGTACCCTGGGACACAGGAGCGGTGAGGGAGGTACTCTGGGACACATGAGCGATAGAGAGGTACCCTGGGACACAGGAGCGATAGGGGAGGTACCCTGGAACACAGGAGCGCTGGGAGGTACCCTGGGACACAGGAGCGCTGAGCAGCCGCCACTATCTCCCACCATGATCAGGCAGCCGTCGATGCGTTCGATCCCCGCTCCGATAGGCTTGCGCCGGCTTTGTGCTGCAGATTACACGGACAGGAAGCGGGCCGATCCGGCATTGTGTCCGGATAGCGCCGTGTCAGACACCAAACAAGTTTGTTTTGTCGGCGAGGAATGGGCCGCCGGCCGCCGTGTCAGCGAGAAACTGGTAATCCTCTCACGGGCCCTCGGCTCCTCCCAGGCTTCTGGGATCACCAGATTCTCAGCTTGCTGGTTCCGCGGCATTCCGGCTGCCGCTGCTCCTCGGCTGACAATGCTCCCGGTTCTGACTGATTCTCAGAGCTTGAGCTCATTACTTGAACTAATATCTACGTTAGCCGAATTATGACGCTGAGTCAACTTGGCTGTGCCTCAGAGTGAAGTTGGGATTCACTAGTATCCCACCACAGTTTTCCGCTGAAGGTAGAGATGTCAATGATGTTAGTCTGTTTGACTAACATCTCAATGACGTTTGTAAACTGTCCTGAAACGGCCATGGAGGCAGCAGTCAGCAGAAGACACCGTCGCCCAGCTCTGTCCAGGAGAGTCTCTCCGCCTGGGACTATGCTCCTTGAGGAATCCCAGCCTGGAGGATTGGCCAAACAGCCTGCGTGGTTCAGGGGAAATCGTCCCCCAAGACTGACCGTCTGCTGCTCCGGTGATGACTTACAGCCGTCCATCGCGCCGCAGTCCGAGCCGCGATCATAAGTCACCGGCGACCCCCGAGAGTCGTATTTAAGAGGAACGAGCTACGATACGCCCAGGGAGTATCGAGGAAAGAGGAGCTTTACTTTCATGGAAGTCGGCTGCTTAAGTTAGTGGTTCTGGCGCTTGGTCAACAGCTGGTTGAAGATGGTGTTATTGATATAAATGCGAGTTGATGGATGTACATACGCTGTGATATCATGTTGTTGGAGAAACACAAGTGCATGATAATATCCATGGCCCGTATCAGATATTAATTGTTAGTAAAAAGATCCAAATGGATGAATCTGGTATATTTGGAAGATACGGGCTTGTTTCATCCATTTGTGTGATTTGTATTTTAAAATCGACACCTGCCATGGGAAGTGATGGCTCTGGCGCCGCAATCACCCATCCAACATCTTATGTTGGTATTTTTGTATCGTGTTATGTACTTGTGTACTTAACACTTGTCATGGATTCAAGTGTTGTTATGTGTCATTAAGCTAAATGCAGCACAGACGCTCCTGGATTCACAAAAGAAATTCGACACAGAATGTATTATGTACCGTATTGTTTCCTAAGGCATGGACTACCAGTATCGCCTATTAACTCTGCATGTTGCATTGGTCTTGATCGGTCGTGATATTTTGAGGAATCTCTCGATAATAGTGCTGTTCTTGAAGGATGTATACAGGATTTGGACGAGAATATATTTCTACATTATATCCAGTTTCTTACGTCTAACGTAAGAAAGTTCGTGTTAGTGAAGTGATTTTACGTGACAGCACTATACTATATTTAAACGAAGCAGGTAAATGTAAAGTTATTAAGTTCTCGACGAGCATGAGCATAATGACTGGCATTGTTATTCACCGGTCAGTGCATTAATTCTTTAGGCCAGTATATGTCGTTGCAACACAAACGATGGAACAAACGTTGGAATCGATTTTTTCTGTCATATAGGCTCAATAACTTCATATGTAACATTTTGAGGCTTGTAGAGTGAAAATATTGAGCCCTTCGTTTGTAGGAGAGTTGGGTCACCCGCAGGAGAATAGGGACAGAGGCGTGGAAGTGGAAGACCTAAAAAATTATAGTCAGCGGAAGGATATGATTGGCACTGAAATATATCTAGGTTATGCTATCATCATTATCGTTTAAATATGTTTGATACCAAACTAAATTATAAGTGCAGGAAAATGTTTCACGTGCATGGCATATTTCTAAAAGTTATATATTTGTGATTTTTCGATAAAAAATCATCAAAATGGGGAGAGAAAAAAATATACCATAGATATATGTATATTGTAGTATTAAGTAACTAAATAAATAAAAATATACAAGTTTGTGTATACCGTGCATGATAGAAATGTTTATCTTCTTTTTGCTATTGTGCGCAATTTCTGAACACCCACTGGACCCAGCGTAGTATCACACTAACATACGACCAATATTAGTTTGGAACTCTGCTTTACAAATAGAAAATGGAAAGTTAGGAACATTTAAAATGATCTACTAATTCGTGCTTGAATAATATTCAAGTGTCCCTGTCCTCCTGCGTCCCAATTATCCACACTTTCCCCTACGTATTACATCTTTGTCGATTAACTTAACATAACAGCAATGCCTAGTTACGCCCAACCATTGCGTCACTATCAACACACAAGATGGACGCTGGTGGTCTATATCCGTTATCCAAAAGCGATGGTAACAAGGCGTGGCCACCGTGTATAAGTTGCCAAACCCACGCCCCTCTCCGGTTAGTGACGGGCGACCTCTGCCACACAGGCCTGCATTAGGCCCACCCGCTTCTCATTCCCCGCTGGGAAGTCTTTGGTTACCATGGCGACCGTTGTTACTCGTCCCCGGTGACTGTAACGGTACCCTAATTACAGTCATCCTCCTGTAATGACTCGGACTCTGCCTGCACCGACATATGATATGGATATGCATTTATAATGAGCATGGTGGATGTAATGCGTATCACAATCCCATTAGTGAGATGTTTTTAGATAAATGTGGGAAGTGTGTGGCGCTTCTTTATATATTGTGTATTCATCACAATAGATGTTGCAAAATGGGAAGGAATAACTATTATACATCTTATCATCTTAATTTTAATTTGCTCTGGAACTTCAAATCACTTAGTTCCTGGTTTCGATGCAATCTGTCATTTACAGTTACACGTCGACATATCAGGTCTTGCCCGCGCAACATCCTCACATTAAATACAATGAACCTCGAGCAATGCATCGAAAATTAAACAACAATATTGAGGCGTACTAATGCCTCTCCGCTTCATATTATTTTTATTCCGTAATTCAAGCCTGCAAGATAATTATGAAATTAGATTGCACTTGCTACATCATGTAAATTTTGCATTGCTTTTACATATTCGTTTTGCTCCTTATTGCAATTTTAATTTGACATCCGCGAGGTAAGAGCTGTATTCTCAAATATGATAGCTGTTTACCGAAGGTCTGCGTATATCATTTCTGTCGTTCGTTGCAGTAAGGCACCTTTATCAGTCTTTGCTGCTCCATTGATATTTGCGGCACCTCTGCTGCTTTGCTCTATATTCAAAGGCGAACAATATCTGTCATTGGCTCGGCTAACTGCGTCAGATAATCACTGCCCTGCACCTCCCGACTGGGTCAGGGTTGGGTCGGAGGTCACGGCTGTGCAGCGGAGATCTCTCCCCTACCCCGGAGACACGGCCGGCGGAGACACGGCGTCTCCGCCCCGCTCCCCACGGCGTCTCCGACCTCCCCCCCCCCCCCACATACACACGCTGCCGGAGACGGCTGGTATAAGTTACACCCGCAGCGGCCCTTTATTTAACACAATCAAGCATAAATTGGTCGGATAGCATCTTGATGTGGTGCGGACGACGTGGTCCGCGTGCTTTGTCTCCGCTGGTCTGGGCGCGCCGGGCCGGGCTGCGGCCACCAGCTCTTACAGCGCCGACATCCGGTACTCCGCTGAAAGCTGTCTAGACTCGACCTAATGCTACCACAGCAAAAGTGCGCAACCGATGTAAATACAACTCAGCAGAAATGTACTTGTTTCAAGGAAGAATGTAATGATCATAAGTTTACGTTATGTACTGGTCAAGAAGGAAAAAAATTGTAACGAAAAAAAGTTAGTTCCGATGACCATAACCCATTTAAAAAAGCGAAAAGGTGACTGTAGATGTGAACTAACTACTCATTCAATATAAGCAACCGCGACACGAATTATTGGTAATTTATTATCGCCGTTCTTCCAATTTGCCAACCGTCGTATGGCCGGCTCCCACTCGGTCCCATCAGTCCTCACTCTCTCAGCGCAGAGACAGAATGCATACAATGTGCCGATACCCGGTCCGTCAGCCGTCACCCGTACTGCCTGCCGTGCCGTCACCCGTCACCCGGTCCGTCACCCGGTCCGTCACCCGGTCCGTCACCCGTCACCCGGTCCGTCACCCGTCATCCTGTCCATCACCCGTGCTGTCACCCGTCATCCGGTCCATCACCCAGTCCATCACCCGTCCCCCGGTCCGTCACCCGCTGCAGGTGACGTGTGACGTGTGAGAGGGGTTCAGAGCCCGGACGGGAGCCTCACTCCGGCGGCCACCAGCGGCGGACAATACGGCTGCTGTCGCCCCTGATCGGGTGATACCGCAGCCCCCGGAGATGGCCGAGATCGGGCAGGCACCGCCAGTTCAGCGCTCACCCTACCACGGCTGGCGAGCCGACAGGATGGGCCTCTGAGCACGCCCTTGCCCTATAGACCCGCCACTCACTCAAATTGAGAGCGCGACCGCGGGCAGAATATTGAAAAGGCCACTCGCTACAAAAAAAATGAATAGATCCTGGCAATGATATTATCATGGAAGGTGGTTCTTATTGACACTATCCATGCAATTTCCTTTGCGTTGAAATAATCATTGTTATATTTTACTTACTTTACTTTGCATGCATTTCGTATTGTTTTATGATGATGGGTACTTGTGCAGAATGTAAGTGTCCGCGGAGCAACCCCCGCGCGACCATGTTGGGGAGGGTATATGTAAGTACACACACACATATTACCTTCCCAAGTGGGGAGCCTATCTGTACTGCAGAATTACCAGCCAGAACAAGTTGGTGTTTCGCTGTAGCTCACATCAGCCATCAGATATTCTGCGGCGTGAGAAGGGATGGACAGGGGTATACCGAGCTGGCACATCACATCATATCAAACACTGTTTTATAAACAGTGCACCACAATCATTGCTTTACAGCAGACGCTGCAGCGAGATGCTAATATATTGTTAACTAAACACCTCTGTGACCTCAACATAAGCGATAGCTAGTAAGCACTGAAAATGTTAGGCAATCGAAACCTAGAGGCCAGTGTTCTTGACGACTGTAACACATGTGAAGAAGCTAGTACTACGATTTCATATACGGTCGAATGACCAATATCGACCCACTTCTGGAGCATTTCGTTCGAACGGTATATGGGACCCTCCTGCCGGCCCGTTTCTGAAGCTCACGCCGGTGCTCCAGTGGACCAGACATCCGGAGCGTCGCCCTCTCTAGGAGCGTCACCCAGTTCTGGGGCCGGCCGGGCCGTACCGTTCCGAGTGCCCGTCCGCCTGAGTGACCGCACTCCGGACAGCGGCCCGCAGTTATCGGTCAGCAGTCGCCAGTATCTCAAATATCCAGACTACTCCATCAGCGCTGTTTTCCTTAGTGAGCTGTGCTCTGCTGTCTTCCTCTGCCGATTGGCTGACCGCACCCGCCCCCGCCCCCGCCTCACCCGCGCGACCCCTCCCCGGGGCGCACCCCCGGCACACTCCGCCTAATAACAGGGTCTCCTCTGGCCGCACAACGCCGCTCATATTTCGTCCGTCTCGTTGGAAATTCTTGGCTCGTCTGCACAAACGAGCGGTAATGGTGGCTCCGATTGGCACATTGACGCGCTAAGTGGGCGTCTCACGTGTCGACCAGAGGTGCGTGGCGCGGCGCCGACCGCCGAGCGGTGATCACTGATCACTGTTCACTGATAGCGACGGGTCGAGGACGGCGTGTGTGTGATCGGGACGAGCCCACATGGGATCGGGAAGAGAGAGAGGCAGTGTTCGACTGCTGAGGATCGTAGAGAGCCTCTGTGACCTAGGAGGGACAATAGATAACGACGTTGGGCAGTGAATGCGTACAGGTGTAATCACCGACGAGGCACCTGACACTGATAGATGATCGGGAACGCTGAATGGAAGAAGCTACCGATACTAGATTACTTGACAGAAAAATGCACCTCATTTGCGTTGAATTTCGCAAGGCATAACATTTTCAGCAATAGACAGAACGACCAGAAGAATCATTTATTTAAATTTATCATGGTCCTGAATCCCGACACGATTGGTTACAAGAAGTACTGAACAGCTTTAAATAGGGCTTCATAAAACTCGGTGATGATCATCTGAAACTGAACAAGAATAGCTTGACACCAAGCATCGGTTGGGCACCATATAACTTTAACGTTGCGGCGCCCCTAGGCTTCAATCATCATCACTAGGAATCGGTGTGGTATATTGAAAAATGCTCCGGTGGTTTTCTGACATCCCGTCTACTCTACACAATACCAGACATATCCATGCAACTCATGCACAACTTCATACACGCTCACTACTCACTGCATATCATATGTATTAATAGAATGGACCTAACATATGCCCTTCCTTTGAATTTTGTTCAGTTAGCGATATCATAAAGATGTTCTATATGATCCTGTAAAGGTATAGCGCAGGCCAGGAATGAAGATGCCGTGAGACTACCAATCGACCGCTTCATGACCTTCCACCATAGATCACCCCTTCAGCAGTCAGACCCGTTCACTGCGCGTGCGGTGGCCCCATCTGGTCCGTTTCCGCCGCCGGCCGCCGTCTCCGTGTGTGTTCGGCGGCGGCGAACGAGCGCTCTTGGCAGCAGCGTCCGCCGCGACTACAGCCAATGGCCGCCATCCACCGCTCTATATGCAAACAAGCCTCGCTGCGGCACTGCTGAGGTGTGGCCGAATGTAAATTCATGATTTAGGCCGGCGAGCATTGCACCCGATCTGATATTTTCCGAGCCGATTTGATAGCTCCATTACCAGTTGCGGGGCGGAGCCGGCTGAACCACCGGCTCCCAGCCTGACCCAGCCTCACCGGAGCTGCAAAAGCGGGGATTTATAGCTTCATCCCCAGTCCACACATCAGTGCCATATTGGTCCCAGTGTGGGTTTGCCATCACCACCGATCGACATCGAAGGGCGGCCGACAGAGGTCAGGGGACCACCGCGGCACGACACGACGGCGACCAGAGGTCAGACGGTGTCACACATCCAGGGGTCAGGCGGTGTCACACATACATAGGTCAGGCGGTATCATCCAGAGGTCAGACGGTGTCATCCAAAGGTCAGACGGTGTCATCAAGTGTTTAGACGGTGTCACACATTCAGAGATCACAGAGGTCAGACAGTGTCATCCAGAACATCGTCATGACACCGATGACACCGTCAAGACGGTGTCATCCAGAGGTCAGATGGTGGCACACGTCTAGAGGTCAGACGGTGTCATCCAGAGGTCAGACGGTGTCATCCAGAGGTCAGATGGTGTCATCCAGAGGTCAGATGGTGGCACACATCTAGAGATCAGACGGTGTCACCCAGAGGTGAGGCGGCATTACACATGCACGGTTACCAGACCGACTCCGGAGGACGGGGGCAGTTCGGATTGACGGCGGACGGCATTTAGCGCCATCGGCGGGCGGTTTCGTGGCACGTTGTTTGTACAGCTGCCGTCAGCGGTCACGCACGTTACTGGACCAGCTGCTGGCGACAGTCATGGCGCGACTGTGGGGATGACGGCGCAGTGTTCAGCTGAGTCAGCGACTCTCGGAAGAGGTGCGGTGGCCGCCGCCACTGTTTGGTCGGAGTATAGAGTCAGCGGGCGGACCGCCCGGGTCAACATGGATGGCGAGGCCGCCGTCATCGGATACCGATCCCACGTCATCGGACAAGAGTACGGCGGCATCCAGTGGCCTTAAACGGCAACCGTCATGAAGGAACGTCATTTGATTTCTTGAAACGTCCGGTGGCATCATCAGATGGCAGCCAACGTCACCTAACGTCAGTAGACGTCACCAGAAGTAAGTCGACGTCACTTACCTCCCTTCATCACCGCTTAACAGCACTAGATGCCTTTTGGTGTCATCAGATAGTAGCAGCACATTATCAATCAGTCGTCTTCTGAGCTGGCCTCAGGTGAAGCACCGTGGCGGTACTGCCGGGACAGCCGAACAGGAGCACCGTGGCGTTACTGCCGGGACAGCCGAACAGGAGCACCGTGGCGTTACTGCCGGGACAGCCGGACAGGAGCACCGTGGCGTTACTGCCGGGACAGCCGAACCGTCGTGACCACCTAGCCTCCGACGGCCACCCTCCCTCGCAAAAACAGCGGAATCGGTCACGGCGTGCGTGCCAAAGTCACGACTCCCGAGCGTTTCCACGAGTCGACAGCTGATTCGAATCGTGCCAGTCATCCCTCGGCGGAAGGCCGCGTTTCGGTCGGTGCCACGTAGGCTGTACAAATACTGCGCGATGGCTTGGAGGTGATTCGAAGCCAAGCTGATCAAACTGTCCAAGAGTGCGGGCGGTCTGCCAACACCAGCGACGCTGAATGAGAAATGAAATCCAGATAATGTGCGACATTCGTTTTCGGTAATTTTCCGCCGCTGTCTGGTTCGCTTCGCTTGTCTGAGATAGTTTCAGCTGGAAACCGGTCTTGGGGACTGAGGTCGTTAGAGTTTTTTTTGCTTCTGGATTCATCGATTATTACCGATTCATCAGTTATGATTTGTCCACATAGGCACACAGCCCTCTCCACCTTCAGTTAACCCTTGTTGCCTGCATGCCACTGAGAAGTTAACCCAAACATCTGAAACAGAACAGCTGGAGATGGCACGCACCACGCACCACGCACCACGCACCACGCACTACCCTCCAGGAGCTCGTGCCCGACCCGAAACAGCCACGAGAGCATCTTTAGAGGAGAGAGGAGACGACAGCGACAGTAACGCGGGCCATACGACAGAGGCCGTCCGTCGTGACATACGGAATTGGAGGAGCGTCACCCGCCGACCCACATTTGAGTCACCGACCTGACCTCAGAGCACACGGACCGCGCCGGTCACGACCTGGCCACCTTTCAGGCTGACAGTGACGTCAGCACGGCGTGCTAGCGTTGCTATGCTAGCGTTTTACACCCGTGAACCTGTGAACCCGTGAACCTGTGAACCCGTGAACCTGTGAACCCGTGAACCTGTGAAACCGTGAGCGGTAGGCTCACAATGTATGCCGATGATTGTCAATTTCTTGACTCAGACTCGCCCAATCACCTGAGTATTCTAAAACAGCGTGTGGAAAGTACGCTGGAAACCGCCCTGAATTGGTTTACTCAAAGTTGCCTCAAAATTAACCCATGTAAAACTTAACTTTTAGTTATCAAGTCCCGACAGAGAAACTGTATCGATAACTTGTTCATTAAGTTTGGCTGCAATGAGATCGAACCGTCGCCTCACACCAAAATTATTGAAGCTTACGTTGATTCGGCTCTCAGCTGGGAAAAACAAGTGTCACAGGTCTGCCGCCGATGTTACTGTATTCTGTTCGGCTCGTCCAAATTGAGGAACAAAATTCCGATCGAGACAAAAAAAAACCTTGTTCAGGCCCTTGTATTCCCACGTTTACTACTGCTTACCAGTGTGGAGTGGATGCGTTAAAACACAGGCAGATCGCATACAGAAGGTCATTAATTTTGGAGCACGGATAGTCTCGGGACTGAAGCGACGGGAGCACGTCACTCCTGCGCTGGAGGCCCTGGATTGGCTGCCGTTCGGTGGCTTGCTGGAGGAGAGGGATGTGGCCCTGGTGATGCGACTCATGAGCTCGGACTCGCCTCCGGCCTTGGCAATGTCCACTTCTGAGTTGTATCGTGTAGAACTGCCCGTGGCACTGAGATGGATATGCTGGAGCTTCCGCGGGTCAGAACGGAACACTCAAAGTGTAGCTTTTCTTACAGGACGGCGGCTACTTGGAATGCAAGGCTGAGTTGAGACAGCAGGCGATGCGCGTTGTGAAAGTGCGTGATAAACAAGGATTGCTTTTAACAGTTACTATTTTTCACATTAGTGTTTATTCGCTCATTATGTTTTAACTGTTACCTGATTTGATCATTACTTTGGTGAAAGTTTTATTCGTGTAGCTATATGTATTGCTTTTATTTAGTGTAGACATGCTCAAACTGATTTTACATTCGTAGGTAGATAGGTATTATGAAATGTAATTGACGCGAGGCCTGAAAAGCCATATCTGGAGACCTCAATAAATGACTATAACTATGACTATGACATGAACCTGTGAACCCGTGAACAGGGATATTTGAAAACATGTTTGTATAGCTCGTCCCCGGTTGTGTGCTTGCACTGTGATGATATTCCTGGGTTTGAGTCCCACCCTGGCCTGGATTTTCGGGCCGGACAGACTCACACACAAATGCAGACAGATTGACAAATAAACGGACAGACAGACAGATAGACAGACAGACAGAGTACATTTTGCATAAACCCCTGTATTTTAGCTTCGGTGCACAACAGAGTCAATCCATTTTGAATGCTAGTAGGCACTTGAGGACTTCGGTACGCGGGTGCGTACTTGCTTAGCTTCAACTACAGTTGAACTAGAATACAGCACATGTTCTCTTGTCACCAGGCACCAACCGAGCGCGCGCGCGTATGTGTGTGTGTGTGGGTGTGGGTGTGAGTGTATGTGTGCGTCTGTGTGTGTGCGTTATTTAAAGATCATTAACTATTTGTAAATTGGCCTGGTGTGGGATTTTGTATTATTCGGCAAGATAAAAGTTCCCGCGTGTTAGACTGTGCCGCAGGGCACGACACCCCGGGAGTTAGACTGTGCCGCAGGGCACGACATCCGGGAGTTAGACTGTGCCGCAGGGCACGACACCCGGGAGTTAGACTGTACCGCAGGGCACGACACCCGGGAGTTAGACTGTGCCGCAGGGCAGGACACCACGGGAGTAAGACTGTGCCGCAGGGCACGACAACCCGGGAGTTAGACTGTGCCGCGGGGCACAACACCCCGGGAGTTAGACTGTGCCGCGGGGCAGGACACCGCCTGCGGCTACGGGACGGCACGGGCCGACGGCGCTGGCAGGAGGCCAGCCAGGAAGGGGCCACGAGCGTGGAGCGGTGGGGGACCGACGCCCCTGAGCTTTATCCTATTTGCGCATAGGTTTTGAACGCCAGAACCAGATTTTTCCCTTAAAAATGTCTAGAGCCAGCAAACTGGCTGATATCACAAGACGAAAAAATATCTAATCTGATACGTTACATTTTGCTTGATCTCACCTGGACCTTAAGTAAGTAATGCTGCCTTGTGTAAAACAGTGGAGACTGAAAGCTTAAGACAATGTTGTAACGGGTGATTCTGGATAAGCAGTGCTGGACGAACTTGTCGACAATTTTAACTCTGATATGTTGTGAACCACAGTCAATACTGAAAATCCAGAGAAATTTCGCACTGCTTCTGAAAACTAAGCTCTGCTTTGTTTTAAGCGATCAGGCTCTCCCCCTGTACAACGGTGGCTCATTTGTGTTGATGCAAACGAAATTTCTGCTGCGTAGTTAGTTGCATTGTAGGCTAAATAATAGTCCATCGAAATTGTGGGAAACGCGAATGGTAAGGGCATTATACGATCGTTGGACAGGCAGCATTCAGCTTCACCCCCAGAAGCTATTGAAAACTATAACGATGCATTGTGTGAGAAAACCCAATCTTATGCTGCCATTCCACAAGCGAAAAATCCACAGGATGATAGGAACAAAACAAAGACAATAAATTGTACACATCAATAGGGTAATAAAGCATGCTGAAAGCGCTCCCTGCCGAGCGTTTGCTTCCCTTAGCGAGAGAGGGGAGAACACATTCGTACCCGGGGCTGGGAGCTAAATGATCTCACTGAATTTTATATAATATTTCTATCGAAAATTCCGAGGACCGTTTACAGAAGATAAATTCGTTGTGCAGGGGTAATAACAACATCGCTGAGGACTTTTTCGTACCGTCTGATGTCTCTCCAGCCTACCTCGTTAACGGCCTCGCGAAGATGTATCGTTCCGCCACAAGTGAAACCTTAAAAGACATTCTCCAAGTAGTTATTTTTCCCCATGTTGCCAGATTGCCTCGCACTTCTCACCTTTGTCCCTCCCAGTATGTGAGGCCCGCGCCCCGGTACAAAAAGGCACCGGTACCATCGTATATTACGATTATGACTCGCGCGGCCAATATGGCGCCTCACGAAGCGGCGGGGGAAAAACGCTGTCGTGGGGCGGCTCAGGTGCAGATAAATCAGCTCCTGCCCAGACTCACAGTGGAACGGTCCCGGAATCCGGGGAGGCACCCAGCACCCGCTCACCTCTTCATCGGGCCAGCCCGAGACCGCCACCAGGCTGAAACTGTTCCCAGCCTCGCCTCTGACGCATTGGATATCGTAATCACGTGTGTCAGCGCTTCCCCCGACACACGTAACATATCCATGTATTTGACACATATTGGCCGCTAAAAAGGAGACGTGCTGTGCATGCAACCAGAGAAAAGTAATGCCTCTATCGCGTTGCCAGACACAGCCATTGGGGCACCCTCCGTGCCACGACGGCGCGGCCCTTGCAGCGCACCTCGCCACAGGAGCGTCGCGGCGCTATGCCGCTCGCTCCGGCCCAGCCCAGGTCGTTAGTGTCACGGCGTCTGTTCCCGCGCACGGGCGATGGTATCGGACCCATCCATCAAAACCCGCCCCGGATGATGACCTCATTAATCCGCCGCGTTCAGCGGATAAAATTACAGCCGAATTGGACATGTCGCTTAATTATGTATATCCGCGACGCGCTGGCATTGTCCCATGCGTGGCGCGTGAAATGCCGGATGACGGATACGCGGAGGAATACGTGTGGCGAGGAATAGCGTGGGGGGGGGGAGGGGGGACAGCTCGGGAGCGGGAGGGTGGACCTGTGGCGGCAGCAGCGCGGGAGATCTGGACAAATGACTATCGACTATAGGGCGCCGGGGCGGGCGGATGGACATTATTCCGGTCACAGCGCCAGTCCGGCGACCATCCCGCCAGGCCGGCAGCGGCGGCAGCCGAGATGTATCAATCGATACACATTACATACGGGCCTGGCGGCGGCGTACGTCCTGCCGAACCAGCAGCGCCGGTGACCTCTGCGACCTCCGCCCGGCAGACCTGAAATGTCAGCCGGTGTTCGGTGGTAACATATGCCGCGGCCCCGACTCACGAACGGCGCTGATTGGATGGGGCTGCTCAGGCACACACGGGCCAGAATTCACGATATGGCCCTGTTATAGTTCACGCAGATATGCACATTAGGCTAAAGAAAATGCTCGCAGTGCATTTCATCATGTTGTTAATGTAAACATGCAGGCCATTTAGATGCTAATGCGCTGAAATTGCATACATTAGCAACGAGGCTCATAATGGACATGCAAATCGATGGGAGAGAGACAGTGCTGAGCCACAGACTGTAGCGCCGCTTAGGACCAGTGCCAGTCAAGCCAGCAGGGTGTAGTCAAGCCCTCGACTGAGTGAGGGGGCTTCAGTCCCATCAACTTTAAAGCAGATATTAAACATACGACAATTATGAAGGGTAAGATAATTAAAAACCAAGACGAAGAACAAAACGAAATATTTTCCGGCACATCGAACGAAGCCGCTTTTCATAACGGGGATCAGATGAAAATATATTTGTATATGTTAGGCTTCAAAAACAGATCTACTCCACCCCGCAAGCCAGCTGTGTTTTTTTCGTCCACACATGCTACCGAAACCTCACAAATCTGTCCTGGAAATCTATCGATCCGCGATGCACTTATTAGGCCTCCTTCCCCACAGACCTACACCCTACCACCATCATTCGAGGCCGGCGCCGCGGGCGGCACGCGCATGCGCCGTGACTCCCCGCGGCTGCGTCCCAAATGAAGAGGTCATGTCTACCGGTGGGACGCGGCGTCTCGCCGCCCAAACACCGAAAAACAAAGCCGGCATAAAGCGGCGGCGACTGGCATGAATAACTGATGATTGGAATGTATGAATTATGGATGGTTGGCTCACGCCGTGGCTGCTCGCGAGGCGCGGACACCTCCGTAGGGGGGCGGCGGGGTGTCGCTGGGCATTTGTCAAGCGGCGGGATCCGTCCGACACCGGCCCGCGCAATGACGGGACGCTAAGGAGGCAGTGGTCACAAGGGCAGGGGTGTATTGTTAAAATGGGGCATGACGTTGATGTCCTAATTGAGTGGAGGTTATTTGTTATGTTACAACTACGATTTGTGTTAGCAGTTAAACAATAAGCATTGCTTATAAATTTATTGAAACACCATTTTACTTATGCGCAGAGAGGCGCCACTGGGTGAAAGGTTTCCTTCTCGAAAGAAGGTACTGGAATTTGCTTGCCTGTTCCACCCCCTTCCGATACAAACTTATGGCGCTTCTCCGGAATGTGGATACGTGGCTCGTGACCTCAGGTCACCGATATCAAAGTCCAAGATTATCAATTTTTAGACATCTGAGCACAGATCAAATCCTGAAAGTGTGAGACGGATCTACTCAGAACTCTGGCCATGGCACATTAAAATCCTGCAATCCTGTGAGGGCATGGGAGGGTGCAGAGTGAACCTGGGAGAGTATGGTACACCAAGTCCTCGCCTTCGGTGGCAATTACCTTCTTGTGGGCATCAAGTATCGGTATTTAATTAAATAGCTCTAATCGCTCATTTAGTGCCGAAATTTGTCCTTTTCGGATGATTCAGTCATCTTAAGGCTTTCTTTCATTTTTTAAATATCCGGAAAAAACAACTCAAACCCACCCAAAACATAATGAACAAGTTAATGAACTTATCCAATCAAAGCATATCATGGGTGATCATATAGAATAAGATAAAGTGCTATCATTTGAAGAAATCCCACTTTGTAGTTCTCGGGCACGAAACTTGACATACAGTTGTGTATTGCACATTTATTGGCTAGTCTCCGTAAGTGGACAAGCTCCTTTGCGTCCAGGCGCCCTGCAAGGGGCGCGTACCTTTGCACCCTCCTTCATTTTTCGAGGGGTGAATTAGTCGAGAGTGCGTCACACAGCTGATAGTACTGGTCGGTAACATCCGCTTAGACGATGCTAAGCAGTCACAATGATGTATATGTATATATTGCTTAAGAATCCTCCAAAAGGCTAATTATGAATCCTCCATATAATACATTTTCTAGGGCTCGTTTCATACAATATACTGTGGGCCCTCCGCTTCAGTCAGCAGATTCACTATGGCGGGAGCATAATGTATGGTAACCCCAAATTCAATTAGAACAGATTCCCTCTTGCGGAGTTCTGGAAGATAAGGGACGGCTGAAACGTCTTCTTGACACACTTTCCACGACGCAATCCACTGTCAATGTTGTTCCTTTTGGGGCAGGTCACAGGTGAGGTGACTCCCCACGGAGATGTCTCAACCCACGCCCCTCGGAAAGTTCCTCGGAAAGTTCCCTGAGATGTGCCCTTCATTGCATTTGGCACAGCATCCCTGGCTCCAGCATTACAAGCCCCTGTTTGCCGGCATCTCCGCCCCTGGAAATGTGAAGCTTGACTCGTCGATGACAATGTCTGACGCCGTCTTTGCGTTGTAGACCTCCCACATCGGTTTACGGAGCCTTGTATTCTGTTTTTTTTTTGCGCTGGCTCTATGACTGGTTGGATCCCTACTGGCACTCACGATGTTTCACAGTCACTCTTGCACACATTAAGTTTGGCTGTTCCGTGCTTTTTGGCCAGCAGGCGCTAACATACCCTCACATTGGCTTTAAACCTGCTGATAAGCTGCCTTTGGTCAAGGGTGTAATTTGCGAGGCCTTTTGACCTCGAGACATGTTGTTTACATAGCCACTGGCTTCAGTTTTTTTCCGAATAATAAATAATGTCGCCCCGGACATTCCAATGTGATTTAAAAGCCCCAGCGACCTCACTTTTGGGCAAAGACGAATTCTTCAAATAATATTTTTGATAGTTTCCCGAGGTTCTGCTTTACAAGGGTTGGATATATTTGGAAGCTGGACGCGATAAATTTGATTCAGCAGCTTCAGTCTTTGTGGGCATGGCACAACACCAGCATGGCATATGCCATATTTTGTTAAATTCCGTACGTTTTTGCGACAATCAATAAACTTTATAAATTGTCCAATTCTTTCGTGAACACCCGTGAATTACCAGTTGTTTGGTTACCAAATTACATTTTGGTGATTTTTGAACATTTTTTAGCGTGGCGCCATCACGAAATTTTATAAAATTTTGAAAATGTATATCCAATCTATAGTCAGCTCCCCAATACGATTAAAATGTGCATCGGTAATCGCGCATCCGATGAAAAGTTGGAAAAAACGGTCACCCTACTCGACACACAAGGCAACTGAGCTGAACTTTAAAGCTCCCAACGTATAGCCTATCAGTCACTACCAATATGTTGGTTTGAAATTCAAAGCTCTGTCCAGTTACGCAGCCACGGGAGAGGGGTCAAAGAGGTCAGCTGACCACCGCCCCCCCCCCCACCGAAATTTTTAGGGGGCCCGCTCTGACTGCTTTGTCGGGGAAGTGCCACTGTGGCAGCAGTTCGCCATTCAGGTAGGGGCCCGCTCGGAAACCAGGCTCATCTTTGGTAGGATAGAGGCCATTCTGGCAATTGTTCGCTCCTTCAGTAGGAGCCCGCTTAGCCAGTCATCTGCCGCTTTGGTAGCAGTCCGCTCCGAAAAAAAGAATAATCTTTGATAAAGGCACCCACTCTGGCGGTTGACTGCTTCTTTGGTAGAGGCCTGCTCTGGCTAATTGGCATCTTTAATAGCGGCCCGCTCTGGCGGCTGACCGCCTCTATGGTAGGAGTCCACTCTTGTTCCTCTCTGCTTCTTTAATAGCGGCCAGCTTTGGCGGCTGACTGCTTCTCTGGTAGGAGCCCGATCCGACAATTATACTCTCTTGACAGGAGCCCGCTCTGGCGGTTCATTACTCTTCTGGTATTGTTTCGCTCCTGTAGTTTGGTCTCCACTTATTTGATGGGTGCCCGCTCCGGCAACTCTCTGTTTCTTTTATAGGGGTCTCTTTGATTGCTCTGACTACTCTCCGTCTTCTTTGGCAGAGGACCGCTGGCGGCGGACCGCTTTTGGTAGGAGCCTGCGCTGGCTACATTCTGTTTCTTGGACAGTGCCTCGATGTGGCTTTGGCAGCTACAAACGATTGAGCTAAAGGGACGGACTGTTTCTGTTTATTTGCCGCCTGTTTCTTTGAAAGAGAAGGGCTCCGCTCCAGAACTAAATACAAGTCTCAGTCAAGATAGTCGACATATAGCAAAGTGGGCCAGATGCGTAGTTTTTCCGGGCAAGTTGAGGGCACAGGTGAACAAAAGACGCTAAAAGTACTATCAAAATCCTTTAGAATTCGTAATTCTCTCCGGATTTGATCCACTTCCTCGCACAAGTTGGGGGGGGGGGGGGCTCAATCCCATGTTGGAGGGGCTCAAGTCCCTCCAATTGAATACGAAACTACACCCCGGAAGTGGGTCCTCATGTTTTAGTGGTCGCCAGAGACTTCAGTTGGTTCTTGTAGGCTTTGGTGGGACTTATTGACCTTCAAGGCAAATGTAGGCTAAAGTATTACCTTTTTTTAAATGTGCCTTTCACAAAAATGGATCTCTTAACCCGCGCCCTGCTGGGGTGGGGTGTTTGAACACCCCCCCTCCGGTTTTTCAAAGATAGCTCAAAAACGGCGGCGCGTAGCTCCGCTGTTTTTGGTATACCATATTCTACATTCTTTTCGCACCTTTTGTCAAAATTTTAGCCAAAGGTCATCAAAGGTCAGGTCACCAGGTCAGGTCATGTGACCCTACCTCCA
>JARFNZ010135188.1:0-10913 GCA_031763405.1 Balanus nubilus
CGGCAGCGGCGGCGGCAGCGGCGGCAGCGGCGGCGGCTTGGGTCGGCCAGCGGCGCCCGGTGGCAGAAAAACTGCCCCCGCTCCTCCCCCTCCCCCTTCCTCCCGGCCTCTGTGGTCAGCTCGGCAACAGATGACGTGCGCCGCCGTGGTATGCAAGGGCAGAGTGCAATGCAAAGACCGTGCATCGAACTCAGTGAATACACATACCGCAGCTCATCAACACTAAACAGAGAATTCCCCATACTTTCATAAGGGAAGAGTGAGATATGGAGGTGGGATGCACTGTTAGTGTTTAAATATTTTAAAAAAACTATCAGCATTTGACACATAAGCATATAAACCTAGCAGAGTATTTAGGTAATGGGAAAAAATGCAAGCTATAAGATGGTCGTTTACGATTAGGTGTCACACAATAGTCTTCTGGTTAGACGGAGCGCATGTTAGAAGACCGATAATTATTTTCACATGGAAATTGTGTTTTCCATTGGTTCATTTTACGATCAACTAAGACATGAAGGTATGTTTATCCAATTCAGTTTATTCCCTGCAAGCCAGCGCCTGTCTTTTAAATGATATTCCACTCATAATACTTAGCAGGAGCAATAAGCTCGAAATCATCCCACTCGGACGTGACGGCTTGGTACCGGTTCTCAGTTTGTGCTTTTGACCGGTATGACCATGACCTTTGGTCGACAGTTGCAGCTGCATGCTGGCCAGGTGGAGTTCCGTCGCCCGTATGTTCAGTTTTGTACCGTGCCAACCGTTCGGGCACGATAACCTTTAAGAACTAGCAATTATACTTCGCGAACTGCGAATACGAGTCGATAGTAAAAATTCAACTTGACTCGGGTTTGAAATCTTGCCGCAGCACGTTCAAAAATGAGTCGGGTAAGCTTGTGTTATTTTATGCGCAGGTTCAAAAGTAACTGCATGCTAATGATGTAAACATTTATTTTTACTGAACGTATTTTTACATCTATGCCGCACCAATTATCACGACGAGAAAATTTGGCGAATGTTTGTCGAAAACAAACGGGCTATCATATATTAATACACAAGACTGATTTTTACTAGGTAAACCTATTATTGCGTTGTGCAAAAGAAGAAAAAAATGATCCGACCGTTTATAGTCATTGGGTAGCTGACTCACGAAAGACAGCTTGAAGTCAGAACAGCCTAATGGGGTTTCGTTCCTGGGAACCGCCAACCAGAGCAGCTCTGACCTCGATTTTCGCCGATTAACCAAGCCGATCATCCATCTGTCCTGTTCGTGTGTGACGACGTCAAGTCGAGTCGATCAGTCATCCCGCTGAAACCCGTTAAGCCCGGGCCCAGCAGCGATGACGAAGTTGACTGACCACATTGCTCGGTGGATCGGAATCTCATCTGAGAGTAAAACTTTCTACATTCCGTTTTCCTATGAATATCTTGCTTAATGACACATTACATAGAATTACTTCAATTTGCATGCAACTGGCATTCACGTTCATAGCGCATGAATCCCCGACATGCCTGCAAGATTAGCCCTCGGTCCGGCGTGCCGTGCATGCCGAGTGTGCCTACTGCCTACTGCCTACTGCCTACCGCTGCAGGCTGCAGGGCCTCGCAGCGCGGAGCCGGGGCTGGCCAGCCGTGACACGGCTCCCAGCACCGGCCGCTGCTGCAGCTGCTGCTGCTGCTGCTGGCGGCCCGGGGCACTCACCACAGTTCAGCACGGCGCTGAACCGAGCCGGGCCGGGTCCACTGCCCCGCCCCGCCGTCCAGCCATATCCGGGACCGCTGATGTCAGACGGCGTGACGTCACACTGATGACATCATCAGCCGACCCTCCCGGCAGCCGGGCAGATCACGCGCCGCCCGACGCTGAAGAGATGATAAGCGACAGGAGAAGAACGCTGACTAGACGCTAACGTGGGTGCAAAGTCTTGCGACCGCGACTAGACCGGGGCGAAGCTCGGATGACGTGATGTGTGCGCGAGGATTTTGTCACCAGGCTCGCCTATCTCTCGGGGGCTCTCCGATGAGCACTCTGTGCCAATCGGATTTGGACTTTGAAGAGCTCTGCCCGATAAACATATTCCTGCAACAATGGGCGCTAATCCCTAGAGACAATAGCACTACGAGTTGTCGAGGCTGACTGAGCTTCCTTCAATTATACCTCGCTTTATACAAGATCAGTTTAGCTTCTGTCAGACTTTGTGGGCTTTCGTCATTTCTCACTTGTGTCTCCTGGGCCTTGCATAACCCGGTTGCGGCTGCCTTCACTCACTTCGCAGTTTCTCCCTTTGGTCTCCTGAGACGTACAAAACAGGGCCGCCGCTCCTGGCTGAAGAGCCGCAGCACTGGTTCAGCTCCTCTCTGCAGTGTCCGTCTGTCGTCGGCCGTGTTCCGTCCAACAGCTCCGTCTCTGCGGCGTGCGAACCCGCTGCACCAGGGCTCAGTCCAGACGGAGCCGACAGAACCATCCGTCTGGCGGTCTGTCGTCGCTAGGGCGACCTCGGTCACTAGGGGCGGCGCCACAGTGGCATGTTGGCAGTCCCGGCCCGTCCCACCGCGGCCGCGCGGCGTCCCACCTCGGGAACGGACTCCTCTTCCGACAGCCTCTGCAGCCCTGTTTGCGGCACGGCTGGGAATTGAGTCAGCGAATTAGGGCGAGGACACGAACAGAGCAGAGCGGCGGCTGACGTCAGCCGTCGGCGGCTCTGGCGCTCCGCTGCTCCGGTCGGTCGGAGGGCGTCTCGTGACCCCGTCTCCGGTCGGTCGGAGGGCGTCTCGTGACCCCGTCTCCGGCCGGTCGGAGGGCGTCTCGTGACCCTGTCTCCGGTCGGTCGGAGGGCGTCTCGTGACCCCGTCTCCGGTCGGTCGGAGGGCGTCTCGCGACCGATCGGTCTGGGTTTTGTCTCGCTTTCCGGACGCTCGGCCTGACTCGTTGTCCGGTTATGAGAGGAGATTCGCTGAAAAGCCGACGGCGACCGCAGATATCAAGAAGCTATCCGAAAAGCATCTTGATAATCAAGCAGACTTGATGATCGTAGTCTCCGCCGCGTCGTCAGACTCCGGGAGCAACCATGCAGCGTTGGCGGTGTCGTCTGTGGGTCGTTTCCGGCCTCGTTTCCGGAGTAGTGATGTCATCACTGCCAACGTCATCACAGCCGGAAGCTGCGGTCAACGCGGCGGCGCCGCCTGGGGCGAGAGCAGCCAGTCGTGGCAGCAGGCTCGTCTCGACATCCGCCGGCCAGATCGGACGCGTAACGCGCCACTTCGCGAGAAAAACTCGTCGGATCGCTTGAAGGAATTAGGTTGACGAAAGCGTACCAAGCCGGAATTACAGCTCACAGATGTAGCACAAGGTCGAGAGGTCTGACATAGTGACTGCTGAATAGTTTTTGCTTCAGATACACACTGCATAAGAACGAGAAATATTCATAAGTGACAGAGCTATCGCACTTGGGGTCTATTCATAGGCTGACTCATCCGCCGCACAGCGTCCAGTCCTGCCACATTGCATTGCAAATGCAGCGACCAGCGTTTTCCAGAAGTGGCCGTTGAGTCGTGTGACCATACTTGAGAGGGTGTTGTTGAGTTATGCTCTGGACCGGCCTATCACCAAGGGAGACGCGTCAACACCAGCCGTTTTACGCAATCGAAGACACGGCACAGCCGCTTCACAGGCTTACATTTTTCCAGTTTGCACAGAAACGTCCTTCTTTCAAGTCAGCCGACACGGAGAAGCAAGGTTTTAATGTATTCCGCTGGCTACTAAAACAAAAAACTGTACCACTGAACTCGTATTCCGAGGCTCGTCTTCAAAGTCCATGCTCTAAAAGCCGCAGTGGCGGATCCAGAGGGGGCCATGGGGTCATGCCCCCTTCGGCTCAACAAGAGTCCTCATGCTCCCGGAGAGCCGATTTTAGGCCCCAGAAGAGCACATTTCGACTTCCAGAGGATCCATTCTTACCATCATATTGTTCATTATTGCGTTTTGCAGTTGCCTAGTATACTTTGAGGAACATTTAGGCATGAGGAAGGCCTATTTTGAGCTTCGGTGTCTATTTTGAGCTTCGGTGTCTATTTTGACCTTAGATTTCGCTCGAAGCCTTCCTCTCCTGCCTCTCCCCCCTTGAGCAAATCCTGGATCCGCCACTGCCAAAGGAGTCCAATTAAGATTTTCACACGAACAGTGTGCTGCCGGCTTGACCTCCCGTATTAGCGAATGTTTGGCAAAACATGCATGGCTCCGTTCACTTGATAACATCCTTCCAGTCGCCGTCTCCCATGGCGCGTGGCCGTGTGTCGCAACAGGCGGGCGCCTGTGGCGGCGGCGGGCGCCTCTCCGCCTCTCTCTCGCGGTCGGCGGGTCACCAGCACGACCCCGCGGCCCCAGCAGCGGCCCCAGCCAGCCGCAAGGTCGGCAGCCGAGTGCCTACCACGCCGGCAGAGGCTGAGAGACCGCCGGTGATGGTGCCCAGACCCGCCGCCCGTGGTAGGATGGCCGGACGCTCGCCACAACCAAGCGGCCTTTCACTTGCGGCGGCGCAGAACAGACGTTCAGCCGTGCCACTGGTCCCAGAGGGACTCTCCGTCTGATTTCTGACACCCCCCTCCCCCCCCCCTGCTGTGGTATTACTGTCGGGTGGGAGGCTGAATGAAGAGGGCTTTAGAACTGAGGAGGATCAGAAACTGAGCCATGATGTGCTGACTGAAGTGGGATAAGGTGGGATAAGGTGGGATCAAGGTGGGATTCAAGGAGGCGCGAACGGAAACGGAGATGTTCGGTCAGAGGAGCAAATCTCAGACCGATGAGGAAAACAGAAGAGGGAGCATAGCTGAAACGTCACTAAGCGGAACACTGAGAGCCAACAGGACAGGCCGGAAATGGGGCCAAAGAGGGACCAGAAAGGGGCCCAAGTGGGACCAGGGAGGGAGATCAGAATGCGTGTGGCCCCTGAGCGGTCGCGAGGAGAGGGGGGGTTGTGGGACCTCTGGGATGTCAGGCCGGTCCAAGGCGACGGATGGCGGGAAAGGCGGAACGTCAGCCAGCTGACGACCGGGATAATGGCCGGGTCACGACCCCACTCGGCCCTCGCTAGAGAGCGCGTTAATGGCTCACGTGCAGGCACTCGGCCCGTTATCTCTGACTCTGCACTTAGGCCCAGCTCACATGAATGGCGAATGGTGTGGATGAGAAAGACAGGGACCAAACAAGCTGAGTAACTTATTTTACGAGGAAACTTGTTTAGGCGACCTTTGGGGTATTCCGAATATCGCTAACACTGAGCAATTCATCAGATGGTTTATATATGAATAAACTGCGAAATTCTCTCTAGGCTTTGTCGGGCAACGAGGAATATGCCATTCACCGTTTGCTCACGATCGCCCACGACGATGTGATAATAGGTTTAGCAGTAGTAACTAGAAGCTAGTAATTATTTTTGATCAGATGGTCTGTCGTGCATTGTTTCCGCATTCCCGTCCCGAGGGTCAAGTTTAACAGCTTAGTCAAGTTACAAATTAAACGTCCATCATCTATATGTTCAAACCACAAATGAAACGACTCCATTGACATCAGAGACAATGGATATTCTGTTTGGTGAAAGCTGTAATAGAACAGATGTGTCATATGAGGGGCGTGCCGTTGAACAGTCGCCCGAAGTCCGGGGCGAATTCCACCGCCCACGGGGGTCGCCGCCTTCTGGGCTGGTCTGACCCAATGTCGAGCTGCGAGCGCTGCCACAAGAAACAAAGGCCCGACTGAATGCCTGATGAGGAGCGGGCCGGAGTCTGGGTCTGGGCGACGCGCCGCTCGCCTCGCCCGCACTCCAAATAAGGCCTTCATCGAGGCGTCGTTGGCCAATCGCGGCGGACGCCGGCTCCGATGGCGGCGGCGGTGCGAGCCGGGGAGCTATCTCTAGTCATCTGCCGCAGAGGCTCGAACACGGACTCCGATCCCATCTCAGACGGCTCCGGAGCAGCCACCGGCTCCGCAGCCCCGTCCGACAGCACGCCCGTCATCTCCGGCGGCTCCGGAGCAGCCACCGGCTCCGCAGCCCCGTCCGACAGCACGCCCGCCCAGCTCGACAGGGCGGCGGCAACACACGGCGGAGAGACACGTGTTCGGCTCAGGAATGCGTATTTTGACGTCGATGCTCCTTGGATGAATTCGCATCTTTATAGTCCCGATCATCATCCTCTCATCGCAATCTAGCAATCATCGCTGATATTTTTTGTTTAATTAATCACAAAATAAGCGTGATTATTTATTTCTCTTTACCTAGGCACTTGATGATGACAAGACTAGGAGGGTCGCTTCAACAGCCGCCCAGATAAGAAGGTGGATGAAGACACTTATTACTCATCAAAGCTATCACTCCTTCCGTACCTTGAACCACATTCACCCGATTGTATCTCGGCATGAGCGTCAATATCAAGCCCTTCCAAAGAACCGTGTGACTGAGACAGATAACGGCTCGATGACCATTTCTGGTACCTCCTCGTCTGCGACCCGTCCCGGAAGCAGACCGTGGGAGGGACAGCATCGGCGACAGATACACTATCTGGTCACACGGCAGCGGCGCGGCCAATAAATCCCAGAGACATTCTCCGCCAACGCACGTCGACTGCCGCCAGGAGATAGCCTAAGACCCCGCTTAGAGCGTCAGCTCAAAGGCGGCAGATCGGGGGCAAATGGTCATAAAATTGAGCCTGCCCGTGCTGAGTATTTTATGTGTTTTTTTTTAACATTCTGACTAAAACCAAGGATGTTTTGTGTCCAGACGTCGTCATGTAAATCAAACAAGGATTAACGACATGACAAAAACGGTCTGAGTCGAGGCGATTTCGTTTAACTAAAACGCGGCTGGCTGATGGCTAGCCGGTCTGCTGTTGTGTGCCGCCGGCCCAGAGAGTCGGCGTCTCAGTAGCCTGCCGTCTCAGCAGCCGCCGTCTCAGCGGCGGGCGGCCACCCCGCCGTCTCCGGCCGGGCTCGCCCGCCCGCCACAATGGCCGCTCCGACTCCTCCCCCTCCAGCCGGCAGAGGTCATGCAGAGGTCAGCCGGACCCGGCCACGCCGGCCGGCTCGCTGGAATGGCAGACGGCAGACCGGCTGGGCTGCCGCCGTCCGAGTCAGGTGGAACGGAGAGGCCCGAAGATGGGCGAGAAACGAATCGGAGGAAGGTCTCATTCCAGCGGGTGGGACCGGGATCGGAGTTGGGCAGAGCGGGCTGGAGCGGACCGGGGAGGGCGGGTGTCTGAGGGACCGGACCGCGCCGGCTGCAGCACCTCATCCATCACCCGCACGACGTGCAGCGCCGTTTACGAGTCACGATCTCTCGGAGAGGCGGCCGGTGCATACCGACCAGTCGGATACACCGTCCGGGCGGCACCCCTTCACTGGAATCACCCGACTGAGGGACGACGTGCATGCCAATGAAACAGGCTATCGAGGACAAAAACGCGCGAACAGCACGCGCAGTACGCGGGACGAGACGGGATGTTACTTTGCCTGGTGGAGCGCGACGTGCTGCGACGTAGTGTGGTGTGATGTGGCCTGACGTGGCGTGCGTTCACATGACGTGTCTTGATGTATTGCATTTTGTCGTTAGGCGACATGCCATTACAGAATGCGATGTGACCTTTCCGTTGCATATAGCATCACGTGACGTTGTGGTGGCAGCGGGGCGTGGCCTGTCTGACGTGAGGTCGTCTTGCCCGGCAGATTCTGAGCAAGTACAGCCCGGAGCTGGCGGCCGAGACGCTGGAGTGGATCGCCCAGCTGACCGGCGAGAGCATCAACACGGCCGGCGACACCGCCAACTTCTGGGAGACGCTCAAGGACGGCACCCTCCTCTGCAAGTGAGTTTTTGGGGTTCTTCGGGACCGACGTCGGGCGCGGACAGAGCAGAGCGTGCTAGGAGTTCTCGAACTCTGACAGAGTGTCGGCATACGGCGCCAGAGTGCGTGGCATGCGGTACGAACGGCTGCGTGACTTTTAGGGACGCATACGCAGTTACCATGACATCATCATGGTCCGCTCCGGAAACCGAATGTTTGACAGTCGCTGCATGTTTTGCACACTATCTATCCAAGTCAACATGACAATGGTTGATGAAGTCAGACATGAAGCCAGTCAGGCTGCCCCGTCAGCCATGAAGGGAACACCTCCGGTCGGATTCAGAGAACCGCCAGGTGATCGACCTGCTGCTATCAGGTGCGACATCTGCCCTTATTTGCCCTGATTAAGTGCGACCACATTGGAGGTATGGCGGCCCGCTGTTCAAATAAACGCCGTACGCCGGCGCACGTCCGCCCCACGCCCAGCGGCTCACCGTCCGCTGACGGGATACATTCTTCACAAGGCGCCATGCTGCTCCTTTCATCATTACATTGAAGGGACGACCTCTGCCGCTGACAGATTGACAGCACGGACTGCGTCAGTGATGGATTGACGGCACGAATCGGTCACTGACCGACTGACGCCGCCGGCCACTCGACATAAACAGAGCCGCAGCGCCCCGTCTCTGTCCCTCTCGGCTCGTCCACTGGCGGCGGCCCTTGGTCCGCGGCGCTGGGGTGTCGCTGAGACCGATCGTCCTCCCCCAGAGTCCCGACCTCCCGCACCTCGGCTTGGCGGCAGCACGCGTCACCAGCGTGACCCCCGGGGAGTGGCACGGGGTGCGCCGTCCGCTGTCGCCAACCGACTGCCGCGCCCAGATGGATTCCCTCGTTCGGTCCGCTGAGTGGGAACCGTCGTCATCCGACTGGAACTAAGAGGTCCTGGTCCGCAGCCGAAACTCGAGCTGGGAACTGATGATAAAATTATGGTTCTCGGAATCCATGTTTCAAATTATTTGCCGGAACGAGCCCCGATTTATCTGATAGATTGTCACTTATTGACTCATGACGACAACCCATTGCGAGTCATCGATTCACTCCCTCGAGGCTCTGGCAGAAGCAGATGAACATTGACATCGATGCATCGTAAGTCCACTGCCAAGTCGCCAACCGTGTGACTGACGCTGACTCGCTGTCATTCCAGTCTGGTGAACCAGATCCAGGCGGGCTCCGTCAAGAAAATCCAGCAGAGCAAGATGGCCTTCAAGTGCATGGAGAACATCAACAACTTCCTGGCGGCGTCCAAGACCCTGGGCGTCACCTCTGACGAGCTTTTCCAAACGGTCGACCTTTGGGAGCAACAGAACCTCCACAGCGTCATCATCTGCCTACAGTCCCTCGGCCGAAAGGTTAGTGATACACTCTGATGTTGATCACGAAGAGGGTATGCTGGCGCTTGGTGTATCCCGTTCAGACGACCCGCTTCATCTTGAAGTGGGCTCTTCACCGCTACTCCATAAATTGGTTGGTGCTCTTAGTTGTGAAAGTAAGTGCACCAGTGAACTTAGAGCGAAACAGAACTTAGATACTTTGCTTATAAATGTTTTCTTCTGGACGTGCATTCAAACTTCGTTCCGTTGGAGCGTCATGCAACGCGTCTTGATTTCGCCGCCTGCAGAACATTTACCGAACCTCAGAGCTGACCTGAACCCCGCCTTCCTCAGGCGCCGAACTTCGGCAAGCCCGGCCTGGGCCCGAAGGAGTCCGAGAAGAACGCCCGCCAGTTCACCGAGGAGCAGCTCAACGCCGGCAAGAGCACCATTGGCCTGCAGATGGGCAGCAACAAGGGCGCCAACCAGTCCGGCATCAACTTCGGCAACACCCGGCACATGTAGGCCGGCCGCGCCGCGCGTGTGTATTTATCATCATTCCGCGGGGAGTAGGTCCGGGGACCGCTCCGCTTATTTAATTCGGCGTGATGTGACGTGGGACGAACAGGCAACGCCTGACTGGAGAACTGCAGTGCGCAGAGGCAAGAGAGAAAGAGAGAAATTGCATTTACCGTACTTGTTATTCGTTTGGATCAAGAATGTGGGCGGAGCGCCATCGCGTGCTCTGCGGTGCAATGTGAGAGCGTGACCGGCCCGGGGGACCAGCGCAAGCGGAGCGATCCTTCCTGTGACCAGCTACCCTGTCCTTATCGTGCCTTCCCTATGTGGTGTTGAAACATCGTTTTTACAATAAACGTCTCAATTGTACAGTCAGGTGTTGATGAAAGCCGCATTATGAGCCTGTTGCGAACTTCAAAACTCGTGGAGAGAAGCGAGGGAAGCAACTGGATAATTCAAACATCACTGGAAACAAACACATCCATTGCCCTTGAGTGAGAAAGACTCGCCAATTCGCAGTCAACCGCAAAGGAACAGGAAACATGCTCCACAGCAAAACTCTCACGTATGTACAAACGCACGAAGGAATGTGAAGCTTTATAGGATATGCTAGCAGAACATCACTGGAAAACACAAGCACATAGTATGAAAGCTGTCCGCAGTTCGTCGCCCACACGCAAACGAGTTTCCACCGCCGAATCAGTGTCAACATTTAACCCTTCATGCACAAAGTAATGCAGCACACGAAGTGTCTTGCAGGGTTCAAACCAAGCAGGTATAAACTGGCCGCAGTCGTCTACTCTATAAACAGTTATCCGAACTGGAGCAGATTATCTCCGAAGCTGGTACAAGTCACGATTCTCAGCACGACCGTAAACAGCGTTCCCTGAAAGGTACACGCATACCGTGCGACGAAGTCTCCTGCACTGATGTGCTCAGAAGTCCAAGTCTGATGTGCTCCTGATGTGCATCGAATTCACTGTACGCTTATAATAAATGGTTCCCATCCCAAGTCTCGCTCGCAGCACTCGTACCTCTCACGCAGACACCTCTGTCAGCTCGTATTGAGTACTTCAAGGGAATGTAAGGGTTTTTCCACTTTTTGTAGTCAACGATTAATTTAGACGCAGGACAATACATTATATAGTAAATTCAAGCCATTTTGCTATATCTTGTCTGTATGCAACGCAACAC
>JARFNZ010135199.1:0-10909 GCA_031763405.1 Balanus nubilus
CTCTCGGAATATAACACCATCAGATAATGAATATAAAAACATCAGATAATGAGACAATAAATTTAAGATCGATGGCGTACACGGCCGACCAAAATGCTTCTATAGAGCACAGCAATGCTCAGATTTGAATTTTGTTTATCATTAATGTAATGGTTTAACATATTTCATTAAAGTATATCGAAAGTATATAGCTCATCAAAGCCGTGTGGACAGCGTTTCTCGGATGTTCTTGACAAGCAAGTAGGTACTGTCATTGCGTCGCTTTTCATAACCTTTCAATGACAGCACCTCGCTTTTCTAACATTCCCTTCGCGTGGGGCAACCTTTCGCGGCTCCATCGCAGAGCACGTTATCGCGTGAGACACCCGAGCATTGAGATAATCCTCACAGCCGCCATTGACCTCTAATCCGGACAGGGACAAGGGGGCAGTTGGCGCCAGGGGGGATAGAAAGTGGGATCGGTCCTCAAAGTCCCCAGAACTGAGAGAAGAAAGCTGGTTGTGAGACGGTGTGGCAGGGAACCGGACCCGAACTAAGCTCCGTTGACGTGAATCTGCCGACTGAATGGCCACTTAAATACAAGCGAATCCATCACGGTCTAAGCAATCGTTCATCGCGGTCTGAGCTATGTCCATCGCGGTTTGAGCTATGTCCATCGTCCGTCTTATGGACGTGTTTATGGAGTTTTTCCGTAATGGCAGCTAAATTTGGCATTGGTATCTGTTGATTGATACTAAAACTCATGGAAACAATACGTGGCCAAATAAAAACAATGCTTGCGTGGACGTCATGTTTGGTATGCTTTCTGCAAACCAACAGCCTGCTAACGATGAGCAAGTTCGTCCCAAGCTCATCGTTGTCCAATTGACAACGCTGTGGAGCAGTTTCCCTTGAACATACGTGACTTCGACTGTTCCCAGCGGAAATAGCTCGGCCACCACCGCTCACAAATGTCCCACGTCATCATCAGCCCACCGGACAGCCGCATCCGCAGCGGCCCGAATCGCCCGAGGCGCGCACCGGGACGGGCCGGGGTGTGACACGCCCTCGCGTGCATCCTGTGTGACCTAGTTCGCCTATGGAGGGAGTGGGGCGCAGGTGTCGCGCGGTCACCACGTGTTGCGCAGCGGCTACCCGCAGAGTCGCAACAGGGGCAACGGAGAAACGGGGTGTGACGACATGAGGGGAGCTCGTTACTGACGAACCGTGACGGAGACGGAGACAGAACGGAGACGGAACGGAGACGGAACGGAGACGGAACGGAGACGGTACGGAGACGGAACGGAGACGGAACGGAGACGGAACGGAGACGGAACGGAGACGGAGACGGGACAAAGTTACTTAAGTTGATAATGGCACGGTGTCATGATCTGCTGAAAATTCAACATTCATCGAGCAATACAAGCATAACCAATAGAACAAAGAAGACACATGCACCATAAATACAACAACAACAACAAATCGGAAAACACAATATCATAAGGACATGAGCACGTACTGAGCACCTAATAAGCATGCAATGATCGCATGATGGCAAGAAACAAGGAAAATATTTTTGTGGTGGTAAAGACATCCATATGAGTAAGGTGGGAAGGAGGATATATTGCGTTCGAAGCATGAGAAAGAGATGTAAAAAAATAAACAAGAAAGCGCAGATATATTTAGAACGATCAGTACGTAGGCGATTTGGAATGTCAGAAGGTGTAAAGCTTCATCCGGAGAAACGTTGACGATAATAAGAGTCAAGAACACCCGGGAGAGCGCCGCCTTTGTCGGTGGTCGGAGCCGCTCAGAGAGAAAGTGAGAGAGAGGCTGGGAGTCGGACAGAGCGGCGTCAGAGAGCGGAATATCGACTGCCTTCTTCCGGTTTGCCGATGTTGTAATAAGCCGGCCCGAAACAGGCGCCGGCCGTCGCAAGGAAGGCGGCGCGGTGCAGGGAATTTTCCGGGAAAATCCCTATATCCGTCTCTCAGGAGTTGTGCCTCTCAGCACATGCGCCTGTTGGGGGATTAACGAGCTTTCGGCGATGCCGTGCACGCTGCTCTCAACCAGTGTGGCAATACTGAGAAAGCCGCCCACGAGAGATTACGCGGAGTCAGTCACGTGACCTCCTCGTGACTGGTGAGCGGGATGAAGGCGCTCCTCCGGGAGGAGGGAGGACGTCCTGCTGTCCTACTACTGCCCCTGATGTCACCGACAGCTTGGCACTCTCCTCCATCCATCGGTCACCACTCGTGCCGGCCTCACGACCGCGCCGCTGCCGGCCGTCAGGTCGTGAGGTCAGACTGCCAGATCGTGACGGGGAGACTCACGGATGGCGGGCGGCGCCATCACGGCTCTCTCGCCACTCACGGGAGGGCCGCACGGCCCACACCCCCGCGTCGATCCCCTCCCACACCACGACACGACGCTCTCACGCCGGTTAAGGTCGGAGGAGCCGCTCACTGCTGCTGGGAACTCACTCCGATCTCGACATCAGGTCGTTACCTGAGGTGGTTCAACGTCCAACACGGCACGGCACGGCCTCATCTGACCCCTGCCATCCAGCGGTGAGCTCTGACCAGGGTCGGCTGAGGTCGGCCGAGGTCAGCTGAGGTCAGCTGAGGTCAGCACCAGTCGTGACCAACCGCTCCTTTGCGACCCCGCCCTCCTTCGGCCAACATGTTCCCAAGCATCATCAGAGCCAACTCTGACGCCATGCCCCGGACGACCATCAGCGTGCAGACGGACAAAGAAACAAGCACAACATTGACCGTACGATCACCTCCACCGACGCCACCACAGCCGCGTTGACGTCAGCACTGACCCGGACTCACTGGGCAGCTCCGGCGGCGACTCTGACGAGCGAGAGACGATCACTGACGCGGCCGGCACGATCCTCAGACACGACCCCGGCGCGGCGGCGGACCTCACTGCGAGACGCCGGGCGACCGACTGGCGCCCCGCACCGCGGCGGGTCGGCCGCTCTCTACGCAGCTCTCCGGCCGGCTCCGGCGCTCTCTCAAGGCTGACCGGTCCGCCCACGGCACCGCAGCGAGCAGAGGCCGCCGCCACCGACACTGACACCGACACCGACAGATACACACAGACAGTCCCTACTGTCCCTACTACAGCATTTTTCATCCGGTTTAAGACAAATAAAATTCGATTTAAGACAAGTAGCACGCGATTTAACATTCGATTTGTCTTAAATCGAATTTTATTTGTCTTAAACCGGATGAAAAATGCTGTAGTGGTATAAGATTCGGAAATTGTTCAAATCATGTCCCATCCAAAGTCCAATCCAATCTGACAATGTTGACAGAAAAGTGTCCGAAGAGTTTTGAAGTCCGAAAATTGTCAGAATTAAAAAATAATAATAATAATCTCTGACAGCTCTGATTGATGATTTATATTAATCTGCAGGACATTATTATTCATTGCAAGTTGTATGTGCACACAAGCAAAATTGATGGACAGCGACACACGTTAGAAATAATGTCAAAGTGCTTAATGTCTGGAAACCCATGAGGTAGGAAAATGCATGAATTATGCCTAAATGCCCTGTCCGAAAACTGTTCCAAAAAATTGTGTCTGAGCGTCCGAACTCCAAATCGGAATCGGACTATTTTCGGAGGACCAAAAGTTTGGACTCCGATTTACATCACCGGTCCCTACTGCAGTGCGATCATCCGCGGGACCTACACTCAGTCAGATGGGCAGACAGTGCTACTCTTCCGGGCCAACAGACAGATTGACAGACTGCAGACGGACATACAGACTGCAGACAGACTGCGCTGCAGTCAGCAGAGCCCACACGCCGCTATCGTCGCCTCGTCACGGACCGACGCGCACACACAAACACATACGCACAGACAGACAGACAGACAGACAGACAGACAGACAGACAGACAGACAGACAGACAGACAGACAGACAGACAGACAGACGGCTTGTGCAGCACCGTGACCAGGGTCACTGTCACCCGAAACGGACTGCCAGCCGACACACAGACAGACGGATTGCACAGTAATGCGTTGTAGCCCAGAATCTAGATGCAGACCACCATCAGTCATAGTGACGCGACACTCAACAGACAGACATAGATACAACATACAGACACATAGACACACACACGGGCATACAGACCACAGATCACCCTACACAATGTTGCATTGACCTGCGACTGCTGCTACGTTACGGCCTCGGACGCAAACCGTTCTCAAATACACTGAGCGGACTAATAGGCAGACGGACAGACGGACAGACCGGCAGACCGCTGGCCACCCAAGGTAGACCGGCGGAGGGGTGGACCGGCGCGGCGGAGTGAGGCGGTGCAGCGGGTACCAGTTGCAGTGGACAGCCCGCGAGGCACGGTGGCCGTTACATACGGCCGGTTCTCACCGTGGCCTGGGCGCTGGTGGCTGCAGTTGGCCGTATACCCCGCTACAAGGGGAAATGAATGGACCGATTAGTCTGTGAGAATGACCATCGTAATTATTGAATGGTGAGGCGGTGTCTGGCGAGGAATGAACAGCCAGCGGCGCTAGTGCTACTTGGAATATTTTTGGATGTGTGTGAAGCGTTAGCTGGTTCATGCTGTGAATGAACTGCAACCTCTGACGGATCCAGGGAGCATTAGGGGAAAATGCACAAGGAAGCGAAATCCGATGAGTTTTATGAATTTTGTGGAACTTGTTTGGGATGTTGTCCCTGTCCCCCGAACCGTCTTAGACCACCGTTCTGGATCCACCTGTGACCGCAACTAGCTGTGTTAGCTAGAAGCTTTAGTTCTAGGCCTACCGGCACCTAGGTCTACCTATAATAACACCTGGGAAGTGATTAGTGAAGCCCGGAACAAATCAATTATTAAAATACCCGTGACGTCAAATGCGGTTGTGGACATCAGATGTCATTTCCTTCCCCAGTGTGTTGATCGTTAGCGACCAAGCATCTAAAGGCACGCCGGTACACAAGTGTGCATACAGTGAAAAGTAATTTCTCTGGTAGTGCTGATACTGGCGCAGTAGAGGACGGAAATGACGAGGAAGGGTAAGCAAACGGGGGTTATGAGGCTTTGTGGACGCTTCAAGAAGCGAGCTAGCATTCCAGTCGTCACTCGACACAGAGCGAGCTGCACGGTTCTCTCAAACTGACGAGTGCGGATATAGAGTGGTCGTGTCCGATTACTCTGCAAAGCACGTTATTTTCTGTTATCACAATGAGCACTGCATGACAGTGGGACAACGGTTTGGCGCAAAATACTACACTAAAAGACATTTCAGTGTACGGTTCCGATCGTCAGATCAAGATTTCTTAAAAGAACTATTATCGGGATTGGGGAACATGTATCTCCAAAACTGATATCTGGAAATACTCTGCAGAATTTTCACCGCAAGGCATCTGGTTATTAATCAGTAATGCCCGGCACCGGAACTGTTTGTCCAATGCACATGGATCTGAGGTCACGATGCGACGATTAAGGTGAGCGGTACTCACAGTGTTTAAACGGCTGTGCGCTGCCAACGAAATATATCACGGTATATATGTAACTGTCAATTGCTTCAATTTAGACTATATCTTATGTTTGTTTTAGATAGTTTCAACAAAATATCCAATTCACTAAACTATTAAAATCCAGACCCTTCTCCTGGAAAATGGAGGTGGACACATTTTTTTATTTGCTAAGCGTTAGTTGGTATTTAGGTCTCGTCTTCTGCTGGAGTGCCTACACACACCAACTTGTCGCAGGTTGTCTCCCTGTCTAAATATCCAATAAATACAACAGTGAAATGTGTATAAAATTGTGTTTTCGCGTGTTGATGGACACACCATCTACGGCTCACTGACTCAAGTCACACATTTGCGTGGCGACTATTGAAACTGCGTTACGTAATCGGCCACTGAAGTCAACTGTATTGGACAGCGATGACGCAGGTGAGTGGTTGAGAAGGGTGTTGGCTGCGGCCGCGGCCGTGGCCAGCACCCTTTCCAGCCATCCACCCGAACGGCTGAGGCGGCCGCGGCGACAAGTGATGGTAGCTTTCAAGACTGTGGCGGTGACGGTGGCGACGGTGGTGGCCGTGGCGGTGGTGGCGATGGCGACGGTGGTGGCGGTGGCGGTGGTGGCTATTCCCATGCGTGACTATCGACAGTAACCTCACACCGGCAGCAGTCCGGGAGGGTGACGCAGCAGTCAGGGAGGGTGACGCAGCAGCCGAGCCATTTGCTCAGCCCACCCGTGCCCCATCAAAGGCAGCTGTCCGTGGCGGTGTTCTTTAAATTGACTTTCGACATCCTCACCCTTTCCCAGGTTCCCGCTCACAGTTTGCATACAAAACAAAGTTCCATGTCTGCGGGACTGTTCCCGTCAGAAGAGACGGTCAACCTTTTGCGAAGTCAGCAGTTTGCCTGACCAAAGCTGTTCTGATTAATTTAATTAGCGAAGATCACCAGGCCTGGAGGGTGCTTGGCTCCACAGACATTATTCCATGTAACACACTCCAGCCTCCAATTACCGAACAAACATCCAAACAATCCCCCAGCCAGCATCCGCCACTTATTTTTACGAATCTGGGTTTTTCCAGCGCCCCAGCATGCATGTTTATAAAGTTAGGAGCTGGCCGATGGCGTGAGAAGAGGCCATGCCGCAAGAACACCACGCCGGTCCCCTGGTATCTTTTTTGCGCGTCGCAGCTCCAGGCCGACTTGTGATGCCCGGCGGCGGTGCTATTGACGTCGGGAATCCCACGTTGACCTCGCCTGAGATGAGGACCCAGGTCGGAGCTCGGCGGCGGCGGCGAGCGAGGAGAGAGCTGGGTCCCGGGCCTGAGGCAATGTTTGGCCTTGCCGGCGCCTTCCCAGCCAATGGCGGGGTCTGGGTAGTCAACTAGCTGGAGGCGGGTGCGGTCAGATTCAGCCTTCGACTGGTCTCCTATCCAGCTCTCTCTTTCTCTCTCACTCTCTCCCTCTCCGTCGTTCCAGCGGCAGGATCGGTTCCAGGCGACGGGCGATCGAAAGACAGGTCGAAAAATACAGTCTGGCAACTGGAAAAGGGTTACTGGAAGCTACAACCGGAGGCTGCAGCAAACAGCACATTTCGACACTTCTTGTGAATGCATGACAATCTCTGCAGCAGACATGAAAAGATGAACAGATTGGCCCAATGCGGTCCAGGTCGGGTCGGAGGCGACGTTCTAGTTGAATTAACATAAGAGCTTGACTCGTGAAAGGCAAAGTCTCCCGGTTTAATTAATGAAACGTTTCGAACATATTGCACTCTTCAGCTAATTTCAACTCATCTTATGTCTTCAGATTGTGCCGCGACTTTGCAGTCAACGTCAAACGAGAAGATTTCAGAATAAGAGCGGATGACAAACAACACATGGTGTTGCTTTATGGTCACTGCGCCAGCTCACTTTCTAATCTGCATGTTGTATGTTACTATAATAATCGTCACAAATACTTCCAGTTGTTACTCATAAACATGACGAACTTGTGCATTTACAAATCTACACCTATCTGTTCAGGAAGTTGCTCCAACTCCGACAGTATCCGGTTACTAAAGGAAAATTGTGTAGTTTCAGCCAACTAATAAACCTGCGTGCTCTGGCTTCGGAAAACCATGAGGCGTTACTACTTAGAACACCATCAACTAATCTGTAAGCGAGACTCTACACGCTTAGTCCGCTTGATATAGCGGGGCTAGGCTATCCGACAAAGTTTACGTGAACTCTGAACTGCTTTGTAGGTAGAAATGTATTGCACAATAAAAATAACTGAAATAAACAAATACACTATAAATTTACAAAAACTAACACTATGAATTTCACCTAAATATATCCACGATATAAAATTTAACGATTTCTTCCGTTGGTCCCAGACTGATGCCTGGCCTTTGGCGCCATTGTGACGGTTTGCAGATACAGGCGGACCCAGAACGGCGGTTTCTTGCGTTTCGGGAGGCAACATCCCAAAAAAAGCTTCACGAAGTTCCGAAAACTCATCGGATTTCGCTTCCTAATGCATTGCTAAACGTTTTAAAACAAACATTACTTAGTAAAAGGTTTTAGATTTCCTTCTGCATTAGGAAATGTATAAGTTTCCGCCGATATAAGATGGTTTTGGGGAGGGGTGGCCCTTAATGCCACCCTGAATCCGCCAGTGTTTGCAGATACTGTAAGACTTTAAGGGTTATTTACGGGAGCATCAAGCTTAGACCAGAAATTGTCTGCTGCTGCAATGCATCAGCATAAATGTACCAAAAATGGAAGCCTGTCCGTACTAGATCAATAACATGCAGAGACCAACGACCGCCAACCAACGAAGACCATTCAGGCGGAACCCGAACACACCAGAACCAAAACACACAGATCTATCTGAGTCACGAATAGCCCAGCGTACTCCCTAAATCGGATATACGACTCAGCAGCCCATCCAACGCCCCATAACAAAACATCTCGGACGTGCAGTGATCTCCATAATCCGAATCTCGTCTCTTCGTGCAACAACTTGAGCTAGCATGCCTCAGTGAGCGTACACGCGAGCTCAACCGAGTAATGTCAGGATTGTGGGGCACGAGTGCCCAGGGTGCACGCACGCACAGACATTGCACAGAGCTACCAGAGTGAAGGGAAGAGTAGTGCTGAGGACTGACTCGAGAGCCTCTATACTCTGGCCGGAGCAGAAAACAATGACATTAACTTGTTTTACACATTAATACGAATTATAAATTCATTTTAACGAAAGTAGCACACGTAATGATTACTTTATAAAATTATCGACCCTGCTGTCTCAAAAGTCTATGACTGGATGAAAGCCATCTCCGTGATTTTTACGACAAGAATTTCCAATTTTCCTCATGAGCTGAGCAATGAGCGTCAAATTTTACTCCGTTTTTCGCCCATGACTGACTATCTGCGGTCTCTATTGGCCGGAGAAAGCCGTATGCAGTGCGAGCCGCCCGAGCGAGGGTTTCACGGGTCGGGCGGTTTTCACAGTGCCGGTACGAAGCGCGAACTATACATTCACTTCCCGAGGGAGCCCGAGCCGCGGTGCCAGCCCCGCCCCTGTGTCGGGACTGTGTGCGCAGGACGCAGCGCCGCTTACATCTCACTCTCCGGCGATTGAGGTTTGTCAGGTAATTTCAGGAGTTCCAAAGTCAACGGAACTACTAAATATAGTCCTTAATTTGTGTGTCCTTTCTGGATTTAGGTCATGCCAAAAGCTTGTCAACTTGTACCGCTGTTTATTCTCAGCTGTTCTCCAACTTCGTCTCAAAAAGGTAATGAACGCTGAACCATTTCAACTTTATAATATGTTCAATCAAAGACATTTTCGATGACAACAGAGGCAGTCTCAGTCGCACAAGCCGGTAAAAATACCTCATAACAACTTTTCCTTGTCTTGACAATTTTGCTCGCCAGCTAACCTTTATCACGAAAGCATAAACAAAACGACAGCGCAGCTGGCTGGCCGTGTGTTTCCGTAAGCGGGCGTTTGCGTTTCCGTTTTCCTTCCCGTTAGGCGCTGGTGCCACAGCAGTTTCGTCATGACGCAATCAACCAGACGAGTGCTTCCATATTACCGACCACACCATCATCGCAAGCCTATCGCACCGGCGCCACGCTACAGAAACTGCCGTCACGGCGACGGCTGGCGACCGGCGCCGCGCCGCGCGCAGCGTCGCGATTTTCTCATCGCCACCGCGCGACCGCGACCGCCACCACTTCCGCGAGACAGAAAGTCGCAATAGCCGGCGCGTATCGCGTGTCGCGTGTCGTGTGTCGCGTGTCGCGTGTGGTCACGCACGGCGACAGCGCCGAGTGACACCTGGCGATGCGATTTGTGACACGGCCGGTGACGAGGGCCTCCGAGACGGTTCCGCTCCGGTGGCACCGCGTAAACGGAGCGCGAGCCGTATCGATGGGCTGCTAACCAACCGAGTGGAGTAAATCAGGATCGAGGGGTCAGAGGATGCGATGTGGGGATTATAGCTAGGTAGGACCGATTGCAAACAAGTGGAGCGGATTTGTGACCGGCGGGGTGGATCGGTGACCAGTGGGACGGAATTCAGGTCCAACTCAGACTGAGAATGACTACAGAGCAGTGAGACCGGGCTGGGACGAACTACAAACTGATGGGACGGATTTAATACCTGTGGAACAGACATAGCCCGGATGGAAAGGACTGTCCACCAGGGGAACAAACTATAGACTGGCGGTGGTGTGGACTGCAGACCGATAAGACTGATTGACGGTGCCTGATCGGACTGGCGGGATGAACTGTAGACTGTTGGGACAGACTTGGGACGGAGGGCAGACCGGTGAGACGGACTGTAGACCTCTGGGATGAACTACAGTGACCGGTATGGGACAGGCTGGTGGCACAGACATTGGACACAGCCTGGTGGGATGAACCATTAACCGGTGGGACGGACTAGCGACATGGACACAGTCTGGTGAGATGAACCAGTGACCGGTGGGACAGATTGTAGACCGGTGAGATGAGCCAGTGACCGGTGGGACGGACTGTAGACCGGTGGGATGAGCCAGTGACCGGTGGAACGGACTGTAGACCGGTGGGATGACCCAGTGACCGGTGGGACAGACGTGGGCCCGTCGCTCGGCGCCAGTCATGCCGCTCACCGCCGCCGGGCTGTGGAGAAAGTCTGCTAGCGGAGGCGACCCGACCCGAACCGGACCGATCAGCCCGATCAGCTCTGCAGTCTCAGTTCACCCACCCACGGAGCAGGGCGTCATACTGCCGTGGTGACTCCTGTTATCAGTTCAATGAACTGGGAGAAGGGACGTCATTGTATAGCGTGCATGGATACATGGGTTTGGGTAACAGGTATGACGTTGTGTTATGGGCAGGTTGTGCAGGGATGTGCTCGACTCATGATCCGTTGAGTCAACTTCGACTACACATAT
>JARFNZ010135210.1:0-10909 GCA_031763405.1 Balanus nubilus
CCCTCCCCGCCTTCCCGGGACCAGAGGTGTGATAAAAACAGCGGGGAACGCACCCGACGCCCGACGAGAGAACCGGTTCCGGAACAGACTGACTTACCCGAGCCGCGATAGAAGGGTACCGGTGTCACAACCGGAAACATGAGGAACACAAGCGACAACATGAAATTATCGTGCAGATTCCTAGGCTAAAATTTGTGATTATCACGGGACCACTCCTCATAGGGCGAGTTTGGCAACACGACTAATGTGTCGGCTTCCCGGTGGATGGGACGAATAGCCGTCGGAGGGCTAATCCGTCCCCATTGTGAAGGTAGATGCGTCCGAGAGCGAATTAGTTACGTTGTCGAACTTGTCCATAATCTCTGCGAGGATGGTTTTGCCCGTTTTGTCATACCTGGCAAGGGTGCCACTTATTCTGAGCAAGATACACGAATGTTTTCGGTGAAAGCTGCACATCTAAAAATGAATCGTCAGACAAGGTTGGCTTGCAAAAGCGGAGCTCACATTCGCCATCTTTCAGCATCATCACAGCCTAGAGATAAACCCTGCGCATCTAGCGGGGAGGGGGGTCACGGGCATGTGGGTGGCAACTATTTCACTCTAGAGTGAACCCATCCTGCTATCTTGCAA
The DNA here is from genome assembly GCA_031763405.1 of Balanus nubilus. NCBI lineage: Eukaryota > Metazoa > Arthropoda > Thecostraca > Balanomorpha > Balanidae > Balanus > Balanus nubilus. Next base: position 631 of record JARFNZ010135210.1, read on the forward strand.
GGTGGGTTCCAGTCGCTTGGCGCCAGCTATTTACCCCTGACCCGATTAGTCCGCGGTCTATGGGACCGGCACACACATGTCATTTGATGCAGGGAGCTTGGCCATCCGTGGAAAGCGTGACAAACCATTTGAGCTTGAACTAACGTCACCACCTCATGGCGGGGTTCCCCACATCGACCGTAAATGATTGAACCAAAGGCAGTGCTAAATTGTAGTTTCCACTGGCGCTGAATAGTTGTGTAAGTCATAAAACATACCCCAAATATGTCAGCAAAACATATTTTTACCCAATTCGCTCTTCGCAAAACACGCAATACTGCTAATAAAACCAGCAATTCTTATAACAGATTGCGATTTTCAACAAACTACGACAATTTGTCATAAACCTGCTAAAAACCAAACGGAATGCGCTCCCAATTTCCCTCCCTCATGCAAGGGATGGGAAAATAATAACAAACACTGGATATTGTTGCCTCCGCTTCCTCTACTACCGATATTTTGCTAGGAACCAAGAAGGTTGCATGATAATTATTTGGGCTCTAATTTTATGTGTGAGGTGATAAATCGTTTTCTTAGTAAAACAATGTCTTATATTTCCGCTACTTGATTCTAAAGGGTGGAACAAAAACAACTTCCATTTTTAATTTTGCATATAAGATGATATTAAAGACAGTGTGAATTATTTTAATTAACCTGAGTCTGTGCAGAATTAAATTTTCTACACATTGATGTGTTTCGTTTATTGAAACAATATCAGGAATCCTAACTGAGAGTGATTTTTTTTTACGACGAACAAATTTCGTCCTTCACTCGGCCATACATTCAGGGTAGACTGCTTTGGGACCTTGCACCTGATCAAAGCGTGAATTCGACTGAGAATTGACCGTATCAGGAGTTGGCAAAGAGCCTCGTCATTACTCATCATCCTTCAGACCCATTTGCTGACAGTTGTAAGATGCTGCTTAATTTGTGCATAGTCTGCGTTTTCAGCATCTTTCATGATCACACATTCTATTTTGGGTCATGTCTGTGGACGCCACTGCGCACGCCGGCTTGGTGAGTTTCATCTGCGTTGAGCCCTGAGATCAGGTCAAGTTGCCGCGTGTAAGTGGCAAGACGACCCCGCAACCATCCACAGAGCCAAGGCGACACAGAACTCTTCCATAGGCATGTGGAAGTTTCCACGAGACTCATTTGAGGAACAAGGAAGAAGTTGCTGGTGGTTGACTCATACCGAATCTGCGGACAAGCGTGAAAGAAACTGGCGTGTGAACGCCGTCAACCGACAAACCAACGTTGGAAACTGATAACTCCAATCGAACGGAGATGCTGACACATGTTTGGCTCAATCCCCTGTCAGATTTGCACTTAACCCTCGCACTGCCGGGGGTTCGCTCTTAACACCAACGACCGGGGGGGGGGGGGGATTTCCGCCCCCTCCTAAGATCTCGAAAATCGCGCAACGTATCGGCAACCGGGAAACGGCGTTAGATAGAGGATAACAAGGACTATAGAAATTACTCAGGTCATTTTCAGGTCAACCCAATATTGAGGTCACCAGAGGTCACCGAAGGTCAAATTTTGTTATAATACGGGTAGCTGGGACATCGCTTCACAAATCCTCGATTATGTTAGGAACTAAGATAGCTAGACAAAAACGGAAGAAACAATCGAAAGCTCTTGAAATTACCTATCGCAACATTGCCGTCAAACTTGACCTCAAGTTAACGGTTTAGGCTCCAGAGGTCATGGAATGTCAAAAAGATCATCTTTTACCATATCGTTTTCCGCGAATAACGTTTTAGCTATACACGATAACGCAATTGTTTTGGTGCCATAGTGTTTCTCTCATCAAGACAAATCGAATCATATCAATATTTACAACAACAAAAAAATTGAAAAATTTGACCTAAGGTCAAGGTCACATGGTGACCCAAGTAGGTCAAGTTGGGTATTGTTGCATATGTCTCGATGCGTCTTAACGGGCAAACACTTTGGTACCATTTTCACGTCTCTAACTTCATTCTATCAAAAGTTATTGGCAAGGAGGGTTTGTGACCTCAGTTGACCTCAGATGACCTTGTAAGAGGTCACTGATCAGATCTTGCACCTGTATAACAATGATGGCCTACGATAACATGATCCTGAAAGAATTGGACTGATATGATGTGTATCTTTGAAATAAAAAGCATTTGAAGACTTCCCCATTGATTTATAATGGAGAGATCACCAAAATAACCTGACCTCAGGTCACCGACATACAAAATCTGAAATAAGTAAGTTGTAGGTACAGACGCCCTTATGTATTGCCGAAAGTTTCAAATCCATCGGTTAATCACTGTAGCTGTGACATACTTGCAAACATTTTTGGAGGTGGGGTAACGTGACCTGGACTGATGACCTGACCTGAGATGATCTGGGGTCAATATTTTTACACAATGCGCGCAATTGATATCCGAATAGGTGTGACAATTTTCTACGCGCCGCCGTTTTTCCGCTATCGACGAAACCCCCGAGGGGGGGGGGGTGGAAATCAATCCCTCGGTAGTGCAAGGGACAGAAATGCGTCATTGCGCAGGTCCGCAAATCGAACTCACGCTGACTGAATATATTCAAATACGCAGAAAGAGATGAATTGAAATGCGAATAATTATTTTCATAAACTTAGTCTATACGCTTTGTGCAGGCATATTCCAGAGGTCACGACTCTCGCAAGACAAAGCTTGTTACGCTGGTCCTGATCCCTACCCCCCCGATCGCACCTTTACAGCCGCAACCGGCGGAAGTTAGGGAGACAATTCTACTTGCCAGACATACCTGGACGCTGTAATTTCCCACTTTAAACGAAGTTTTGGGTGAACATTTCAGTACACCTTCGTTCCATTATCCATTCGATATGTTTCATTCCCTCCAATTTCCCGAGTTTCCCAGTCGTAAATTCAATTATCTTTGACCCTCTAGAGCTTCCATAAATTGTAAACGTTTGTGGTGTTATAATGTCATACAGCGTCGCAGTTGCCGAAGGCACAGCACGATAAATTTCTCGTTTAGCTCCAAATTGTTTTCGCTACACATGTGTAATCTTTTGCATTTTGCACACAGATGCTTTGTTCATTTTAACGTTAAATCGTTTGTCTCCGGTTAAAGATGTTAGAAACAGAGTGTGCCAAATTCGGAGCACTCTACTTAACCGTACCAAAACTATAGAAGTGGGAGATCCTAATGAACAGAACCCGCCCCGCTCACTGACATCATCTGACCCCGAGTGCGATCACTGCCACAGGCCGCAGGTCAATCCAGTCAGGAGCAAATAGCAAACGCCGAAGCGACTCGAACCTGGCTACCACTAACGGGTGACTGCAAACCCAATGCCCTATCTACTGAGGAGCTGCGAGGACGGGCGATAAATTTTGTTAACGAAAGTAGGCTGGTTGAAGAAGTTTCTGATAAGTCCTAAGCTGCAGACCAAGCGACTACCACATCGGCCAGCATTGTTTTCGGTTACCAAAATTGTGGGTAATCGATTGTTACTATACTAACTGAGGGTGATCTAGTTTGGTAGCCCTCGATTGGTCTGAGGGAGCAGGGGCCCTCGGGGCATTCACTGAGAAGGTTGGCGAACGGCCCAAGGGATCAGTAAGTATTACAGTAGGTATCACCACAGGAAGAAGATCAAACGATTGAGACGAGATCTTGGTAGAAACCACACCCCTGCGTGATAGTACTGAGTGGGAAATCTAAAGCAAAATTAGAAATGCATAGAAAAATAAAAGTTATCTGGTTTACTTTTTATCAAATTTTGTTCTTTAACCGCGACTTACTGCGGGGCTATTTTTGCCCAGCCCCGTCTCTCCCATTTTTGTTTTGACAATATCTCCTAAAGTAATACGAGCATCGTCAATACACTTGCAGTGCCTTCTTTCACATCAATTTAACACATGTTGGCCGCAACAAAATGATAAGGTCATCATAGGTCGGCCGTAAATGACGTAAGAGTGACGTCATGTTTTCCCGTTCTTCACCAAAAATACCGGGTTTCTCGCAAAGCGTTTCCCGCAAAGAAGGTTTGGGGAAAACGTTTTCAAGCGCACATCTTTTAAGATAGTCCATTGTTTTAAGTAAGACTCAAAATCGACCACCCTAGCAAACTATTATCTCGGTTTTGAATTTTAGAATCCGAAAAATCAAGAAATTTAAATTCAACATTTTGCATTTTTTGTATATTTTTTGAAAGTTTTCATTTTTTAAACCAGAATATAGGTATATGAAACAGACCACTCAGATGAGTAGGTGAGCCAACTTTGACGTAGATGGCTGAAAAAAATGAGCCTTTGAAGACTTCTCAAAGGCCAAATTCAGCCACTTTTCATGGGATTTCCACGAACTGCGGTTATTTTCCAGTTGTCTTTTTTTATCCGATTTTGATAAAAAAAACGAAGAATGTTTTAGGGTCATTGCTGGCATTATTGATGAACAGATGCCCCCCCCCCCAAAAAAAAAAAAACATGTATTTCAGCCCCCAATGATCAAAATAAGGATTTTGACACCTTTTTTACCTCTTGATCTCAGATGACCTTGACCTGATCCATGACCACAAAAGGCTCAGAATGGTACTTGGGAGTGTTAGGAGCACGATCCATGACGATTTATTGGTTACATACGCGTTTAATATCGTTCTTTCACGGGACTATCTTACCAACCGAAATCGGTCAGCAATTTGACTTTAACCTGTCCTTTGACTTCATCGGTGACCCCCTAGTCAACATTATTTTTCCGAAGAATTTTCCAAGGCTATCGAATGCCGTTTGATTTTGTGAAATTGGCCCGGCGGTTTCGGAGATGCAGAGGTGGGGGGGGGGGGAGGGTGGAATAGACCCCCAGTAAGTCGTGTTATGAATATAGCCCAGTAAGGCCGAGGTTTAACGCATAACGTTGCGTTCTTGTGATCAATGGTGGATCCAGAACGGCGGTTTCTGGCGGGTTGGGGGCAACATCCCAAAAAAGTTCCACACAATTTAGAATACTCATCGGGTTTCGCTTCCTCATGTATTGCTATAGACGTTTACAACCAACTTTTATCAAACAAGCTGCTTACATTTTCTTTACATTAGGAAATGTGTAAATTCGCGCCGACATCAGGCGGTTTGTGGGGCGGGGGGCATTAGTCCCTATTGCCCCCCCCCCCTGGATCCCATAATGCTGGACATCGCTGGAAAACTGCCGAGGGGAGGGGGTCTATGAGTGATAGCCAACCCCTCCAGCGCAGGGTGGGCTGAGGACGCGATTGATGAAAATCCCCGCACGATGTATACTCCTTAGAGGAAGCCTTGCTCTCGAGTGGCAGACGTTTCTGCTTCTGGGTATGGTCTCCGAACGAGATTACCTCCAGGCATACAAGGTTCTAAATGACCCGCGGACGCCGACTGCGCTGCACTCTCCTTTTGTACCGCGGGATCAGGTCTCCGTCAGGACAGCAAGAGCTTCTGACCGCCAGCTGCAGCCAGCTCGCTGCAGACTTGAGGCACCCAAACGGTCATTCCTGTATAGAGCTATCGGCGTGTCGAGGGTTGGAATGCACTGCCACAGCAAGCATGCGAGTGTCAGAAGTACCTACGATGCACTCAGAGTGTGTCTGATAAAGCGTAGAATGCAGGATGGGTGATAGCGCTTGAACCGTGCCGATATATAGGTACTGGTCATTGTATTTTTGTGTCACAATGCTTTTTAATGTCAATTTGTATCAAATTTCACCATTTGATTTGCATGTCTGTAGCTTTTATTATAGGCTCCAAAGATTTTATACAACACTTTTTAACGCCAGACTGTATGGCGAGAAGTCTTGAAAACTCCGCTTCCTGCATGGGTAGACTTGAATAAGCCATGACAAAAATTTACATCATTATTGTGTGGGCGTTAGATGTCACGCTGAGAAGAGGCACGCGAAATTGTCTCCTTCCTCCCCGGGACGCTACTGGACTTTTTGCTTTCCTTGAGAGTCTTTCTGACGGTCGTACCAGGCCCTGAAAATCTTGGCATACTCGGGCTTCTTCTGCGCATGCGCGTGGAACTCTTCGAACGTGATGTCATTGTCGTTATGTTTCTCCACCTGGCTGAAGAGCCGACTGCTCTCCTGTTCAGTCATGTTGAGCGTGTTCGCCAGTGCCCTGGTGACGTCACGCTCTGTCACGTGACCCTTGCCGCCGGCGTCGAACAACCGGAAGGCGAGCGCGATCGTCTCCTCTGTGTTGGCGGGCTGCGAGATGCGGTTGACGCCCACCAGGTACTCACGGAAGCAGATCACGCCGTCACGGTCCCTGTCATAGAGGTTGAAGAGCTCGACGAGTCTCGGCTCGGAGCTAGGGATGCCGAGGTAGGCGGCGAACTCTGTCAGCCTGATGAGGCCGTCTGTTTTCCGGGCGATTTCGGCGAAGCTGTCAAGCTCGGCCTCGATCGTGGCCATGCTGACGTCCAGCTGGCGCATCAGCTTGGTCACCTCCACTAGGCCTGTCTCGCACGGCAAGTTCTTGGAGCAGGCCTTGCTCATCAGGCGGCAGTCCTCGTATGTGTAGTCGGTTACTGGCACGCCTAGCGCCTCTGCCATCTTTGCCCGGACGTTGCTGGCGAAGAGGCGCGGGTTTCCTTTCTCCTCTTCGTTGGGTTCATACACAGGCAGATACTCGATCTCACAGAAGCTGACGAACTGCGTCAGCGTCAACCAAACAATTTTCCACACGTTGGGTCCTTTCCAGGTCCAGGTGACGGTGTCTAGACGATTTGGATATCGCACTACCACCGGCTGGACGGGAACGCCGGGGTAGAAGGCACCCGGCTTGAATTGGATCAGGCACGACCTGTTCGTACACGTGCCCTCCGGGAAGAGCAATATTTGCGGCCACTCGCCATTGCTGCTCGCTCGCCGCTGTATCTCCCGTATCGTATTCTGGCGTGAGTTGTGGTCCTCACGGGACACATACACGGGCTGCGTGTAGTCGGTCAGCTTGCCGAAGAAGGGCAGGTCGATCGTCTCGCTGCGGCAGATGATGGACGGGAGACCGCAACAGAAGAGCACGACCGCGTCCCCGAACGACGAGTGGGGCGCCGCCACCAGCACGGGCACGTCTCGAGACATGATGCCGCGGGTGCGTATCACCCAGCCGCTGAGGTAGTAGGCCAGGCGGCCGTTCAGCGCCTGCAGTCCGCGCATCGTTCTGCGCCATCCGCGCAGCGGCTGGTTGCGCTCCTCCTCACTCATTCCGCACAGGCCGATGCAGGCGAATATCCAGCCATACAGCATGCACAAGCAGACGGCCATGATTCGGAGCGGCATCACAAACACCGTCATCAGCGCCACCTTGACTTTGTCATAGGTGGAATTGAGCGCATCCGTCCGGGCCACGAAAGGATTGAGCACTTGGTGAGGGATGAGGTGTTCGTCAGCGCTCGTCGGGCCGTCCTCGATGCCAGCAGACATGTTGCCGGGTGGGCTGGTGAAACGCTAAGATGGTGTCAATAACTATCGACTGTTCAGATGACAACTTTCAACAAATAAAGAACAAAATAACCCGATTGCAGCTCTCTCCAAACGTATTAAAAAAACGGCTGTTAGTTTTCGTGTTAACCTTTTTAGGGTCCAGGGGCGTAGAAACTATTTTAAAATGGGGGCATACTTTTTGGTTGAGCTGAAGGGTCAAAATGATATCCGTGACGTGGCGAGAAGCGGTAAACGGCTTAGGATAGCTCGTGACACGGTCTATCGAAAACTATCACATAATGGGGATGGGGACTGGTTTTGGGGTTTCATGCGTTAAAAAATATATGTATTTTTACTGATTTTTCGATATACGTCTGACACAGACCTGAGACCGACTTCGTTCTTAAAACCTTCAATAAAGTTTCTGTTTTTATTTTAAAACGATCTGTTTGTGACGTCAGGACTATAGCATTTTATTAGTACAATTCTTGCGCAAACGCGACGGTGACGTTGGGGGATTTTCGCTTGCCAGAGCTACTCAGATTGCATTGCATTGCGCGTCAAAAAGGATCGATGACATATTTTGTGTATAATAATAATCATTGATGACATGTTATATCATGATAGACTGGTAAAATGTCTTGAAATATAAGCACGCAGTTCAAGAAAGAAATGGAATATCCATCACGAGACATGATATGTTAAACAGGTAAATAAATGCCTCCCTCTTACCTTTCCAGCTTCTTGTTCCTCAGCTCTGCAGCCATATGGTTCTTCGAACTTTTGTACGAGCTCGATGATAAACATAACTTTCAAAGCCGGCAAGTTTTGCGGCGTTGCTTTTCAAAAGCTGGGTCTAAAGCATTAGCCCTGGTAGTCATGACATTCAAGTTAAAGAAAGGTGAGCTTAAAGATCAAACATGCTTAAAAGCGGCTCAAATAAATCACAAAAGTTTGATTGGAAAAACAACTCGGACCATGACAGCTTGTTTGTCACTCGAATAATTATAATATCGTGTGCCAAGATCTCTGCTGGAAATAAAGAAAACTCACGCTGTACGCTCGTGCAGATAATTATAGAGCATCCACTTATATTTTACCTACTTTAATCTTATAACGATAAGCTGTATACCTCTAAAAAAAACTTCGATGCAGCTAAAGAAGAAATCCCGAAACAAATCACTACCGCAACGCTCCGATTGAGATTCTTAAAAAATAGCATTAACAACAGCAACAAAATGCCGCTTCAGCGTCATAATCGGCCACCAAAATTGCTATAGTCCTGACGTTACAGTATCAAGGACCGTGATATTAATCATTGCAGTTTTTATCGACATTTTAGCTAATTTTTATGTTTAAAAGTTTTCTATCTAGATTTGAAACGCACAAAATTATCCTCGTTTTTATCAGACCAAAATATAGGTACCTTACAAACCAGTCCCCAACCCCATTTTCCGTCAAAGCAATATTGAGGTTACCAGAGTTCAGCAGGGGATGTCATCCCTTCAGCGGCCATAAGCTCATTTCAACGTCACATATTTTGCATTTTGGTTTAAAGTTCAAGATAATTGGGTCATCGGCATTTGTGGTGCACGACAAATACGGCAAAATGTCCAATAGGACTTCAAAATTTTGTGGCTTTACATCATACTTAATCAACTAAATAACAATAATTTAAATACACGATTGTGTGAATGTTATTGCATCCATGAATATACTTGAGTTTACGACATAAGGCACACGAAAATCACCTTTCACATTTGCATGGCGGTTGCTAGGAATTTTTGAAGTACCACCTGATGGCTTCCTGCCGTAATGTCGGACTGGGGACATGCATGTCGAGGGATAATATCCCGGAAGTGACCCGATTTTAGCGTCATCTTCGTCATTCTCGCCCTGTCAAGTGTGCGAGGGTGAGGTCGAAAAGGTTAATGTACCCATGGACTCCGGTGGGCCTGGTGGTTTAAACACCATAAAGTACCTACAGCCGGGCCATGCTGTTCGAATCCAACAACCACTTCAACACATAAATTAGCCTATTCGAATTTTGTTCACTTCGTAAAATTTCAACTTGTTTTGCGTGACCGCAGTTCCTTGTTGATGGTCCTTGTTCAAGCCATGTCCTTGTTTTTCCGGTCTTGAGGATACAAATTGAATAGTGAAGGTGACCGAACAAATTGCATTTTGTCATCACTAATTAAATTATTTGTTTGCCGAACAAAGCCATTTACAACGTTAATCTAAAATCATATTCTTGACCAAAAATTTAAAAGGCATTCTAAAACGCCCAACATACTGTAACCCTCTAGGAAAAGGGAAACTGTGTGCTTACCGGCTTGGAGTGCGGCCTTGGTATCTGCTACGATTAAAAAAGAAATCAACGTCGCGAGGTCAAATTTGACTACGTCCTCTGGGCATGAAAAAGACCTTTGTGTAATCCTTTTAACATTAAAATAAAATAAACATACACAAATAGACCATGGAACGGACGTACACATTAAGAGGATTCGCTTGCCTCCCTTGCCAGTAAGTAGTTGCTTCTTGCGTTACCTACAGATGTCGTGGTAGCCAGTGGTAGCTGCTGATTCTTGTGTCGCACTATCTTGTTGGCATCCTGGCTCGTTATCATTTTGGTCTATCGGTTATTAAGCAATGACGTCATTCGGGTCACCAGACCTATGGCCGCTGAATAGATGAGATCCTCCTAGAAAGGGTAAAGGGATACTGGTGACGTCCGCCTCGCTTCAGAGTTGGGGGGGTGCCCCCCCCCCCCCCCTCCCCAGGTCCAGAGTTTTGAAGAGGTAAGTT
>JARFNZ010135221.1:0-10909 GCA_031763405.1 Balanus nubilus
ATATCTATATTGTTCTTTATTACTGCAAATTTTGGACACTTTATCGGACCGTGTTGCTGAATGCGATGTCAGCGTAGGAGACAAAGCTTTGCGTGATCAGCCGCTCTATGTCGTGCGCAATCTCTCTCCCAGTTGCATTCTGGGCACTGCTTTGTTGAAGAGGATGGAATCTTCTGTGTCGTCTATTGATTTTGCAGCTCATACCGTGCGTGTAAGGGGGTGTAATGTGACAGAGGCAGCTGATTGTGTACGCTTGTCAGAGACTGTTCATATTCCACCAAAGCACCAAAGTATCGTCATGTGGTCTGTCCTGCGCGCTGTGGATTCTGGTGATGTGGTTGTGGAATGGAGTGGTCTGCTATCAGATTGATATTCTCTCTTGGCGGCTAGATCTGTAGCTACAGTCTCTGAGGGAGCAATGATACCCGTGATGGTTTTTAATCCCACATCTCAAGGTGTTACTCTTCCTGCCCATGCTGTGGTAGCCCGCCTCATGGACAGCCCAAGGGTTGCTAAACGGGAACCGGTTGGGGAGAGTGATCTCGACGATGCTTTTGTCGACACTCTGGTTGAGGGATCTGACCTCAGTGATGATACGCAGAGAGCTGCGCTATCTAGACTCCTGCAGAGACACAAAGAGGCTTTCTCTTTAGGGGGAGAGCTGGGCCAGTGTGGGGTCGTGGAACATTCGATTCCGCTGGTGAACGGGGCACACCCGGTTTCTCAGCCGCCTAGGAGCACAAATGTAAATGACAGGGATGATGTGGATGCGGCCATTCAGAACATGCAGCAGGATGGTATAATTCGTCCTAGTTGTTCCCCATGGAGCTCCCCGGTGGTGCCGGTCCGGAAGAGAGATGGGTTTATGCGACTGTGAATTGGCTACCGCCGTTTGAACGACCTGACGCACGGCGACTCTCACCCTCTGCCCATGGTGGAGGATTGTTTGGACGCCTTTTCCGGCTCATCGTGGTTTAGCGTTCTTGATCTTCAGTCCGGGTATTGGCAGCAGGAGGTGAGGGAGTCCGACAGATAAAAGTCGGCGTTCTCTACACACACGGGACTGTGGGAATTTCAAAGGATGCCGTTTGGGCTCAATGGAGCTCCGGCTTCGTTTCAGCGTCTCATGATGGCGGTCCTGGCGGGGTTGACGTGGCGGGAGTGCCTGTTTTTTTTTTAGATGACGTGGTTGTCTTTGAGAAATCGTTCGATGATGCCTTGACTCACTTGGATCATGTTCTGTGTGCTGTGGGGGAGGCAAATCTATAACTTAACTTGAGAAAATGTAGCTTTTCAAGGAGGAGGTCAAGTTTTTGGGTCACATTATTAGTGGACGGGGCATTTCGGCAGGTCCATCGACGGCTTCAGCAGTGGTTGACTATGAGCGCCCAAAGAACGTTCACGATGTTCGTAGATTTATTGGTCTGACTAGTTATTTCTTTAAGTTTGTCCCAAAGTTCTCCACTGTTGCTAAGCCTTTGCTGAGGCTGACTGAGGACCGGGCGAGGTTCTCCTGGGACGATGATTGCGAGTCGGCATTTTGCACGCTGAAGCGTCTGCTGACTGAAACACCGGTACTGGTTTTCCCAGATTTCGGAGAGGAGTTCATCCTCACCACTGACGCCAGCGGTATCGGTCTCGGCGCAATTCTGACTTAAAGGGTGGGTGGAGCGGAAAGAGCGGTTGCTTTCGCGAGCCGATGCCTCTCGAAAGTCGAGGCGCGGTACAGTGCGACAGAACGAGAATGTGTCGTAGTCGTGTGGGCAGTTCGTCATTTCACAGTCTACTTGCAGGGCAGACCTTTCACACTGCAGACGGATCATTGTCCGTTGCCGTACCTCTGATCGTGCAATGACCCGAGGGGACGGTTACTTCGGTGGATCCTGGAACTAGAGCAGTTTCCCTACAGAGTGCAGTAGGGGCGAGCTATTCCTCACGTCGATGCGTTGTCCAGATCAGTTCCAGAGGGGGTAGTCGGCCACAATTATCTCAAATCGGTATTGTATGTCGTAGTGAGTCTTTCACATGGTTTTCCCATCACAGATAGCCCCTCGGCTGCCCTGAGTTACTGTTTTTTGATGAAGGATGCTTTGGAGGTTGATAGTTCCTCATGATTGTTGTACATTAACGATGACGGTTACCGGCGCCTTGTTGTTCCAGTTTCATTGGTGGATGAGATACTTTCATAGGCACATGATAGTCGCTGGTATGGTCATCTAGGAGTCGCAAAACAGTAGAGAATGTGAAAAGCGCTTCTATTGACCGGGGATGACTGTGGACGTCGCTACGTTTATAAAGTCGTGTGGGCCCTGCTCTGAGAAGAAGAGTCCCGGCCATCCCTTCAGGGCGGGTTTCGGGAAGGTGCCTCTTCCATCCCGCCCGTGGGATTGGATTTCCACTGACATTACGGGACCATTTCCCACGTCCGACTCCGGAAATAAGTACATTCTTGTGGTTGTTTGTGGGTTTTCCAAGTGGGTCGAGGCTTTCCCTACTCCCAACCAGGAGGCGCAGACGGTGGCTCGGGTTTTGGTTCGAGAGCTCTTATGTAGGTACAAGTGCCCGCGCGCCATTCATTCAGATCAGGGTCGAAATTTCGAAAGTCGTCTTTTCAAGGCGGTCTGTCGGCACATGGATATTGACAAGATGCAGACGACTGGCTACCATCCATCAGGGAACGGGCAGGTTGAACGTTTTACCAAAACGCTTTGCTCCATGATGGCAACCTTCGTTTCGGAAAACCAGCGAGACTGGGACACGGTTGTTCCGAAGGTGGTGTTTGCGTACAACACAAGCAAGCACGAGACCACTGGTGTTACTCCATTTGAGTTGTTCCACGACCGCCTAGCTAGGCTTCCTCTCGATGTCACTTGCGGTGAAGTAACTGTCCAGCCGATAGTGTGCTCTCCTGGAGAGTTGGAAGCCATCCGGCAAAAGGTCGTGAGCGCGAAGGAGGACGCGGCTGAGAAGAGACGGCAGAGGCAGGCTGTAAATCAGGTGCAGTACCAGGTGGGTGACCAGGTGTGGCTACACAGGGCTGTCGGGCGGAAAGGATTGTCCCCTAAGTTACAGAAGCCCTGGACGGTCCCTTTTGACGTAATTAAGATACTGTCGCCACAAAGCTATCGTCTCAAGGGGTCAAAGGGCAAGGCTATAGTGGTCCACCATGACCGCCTGAAACCATTAAGTGAGCGTGTGCCGTCCAATCCTCGTCCTAGCAGTCGGGTCGATCATGATGATGTTGAATCTGAATGTGGGGCTGATGATGTCGGTGATGTGGCCATGGATGTTGGTGGTGAGGGTGACTGTGCTGAGGACGATGTCGTTTGGATTTGTGGACATCGTAGGCATGTGACTGGTCCTGAAGTGGCTGAAGCTGTAACTGACATCGGTGACGCTGTCAGTGCGTCCGAGCGCAGTACGTTTTCCGGTGTGGATATGGCTCATGGCCCATCTGTGGCAGTAGAGGTGCAGTGTGATACTGATGTTATTTTTCAGGAACCTAAGGACAGTGGGGCGCGACTTGATGGTGAGCCTGCGGAGGCTCGGGACGTTGGTAGTGCAACCAGCATAGGAGGTGGAGAAACAGTGCAGGGACCTTCGCGCGGTTATGCTTGAGAAGCGGCGACCGATGTAAATAGGAGAAGTACGAGAAAGACGTGTGTTCCGATCCGTTATGGGGATTGGCTGTACAGTTAGTGTTTTGGTATTGTTAGTCTTTTGGTTCCTCATTCATGTTATGTATCTGCTCGCATTCCCAAACATGTTCTTTGAGTGGGCTGTCCTAAGCCTTACAGACATTTGGGCTTGACAGTATGGCGGGGAGGAATGTAATGTGTGCATAGGTGTTGTGCTTCCATGAAGTTCGCATGCTGAGGCTAGCATGTCCTTCCCCCGCAGGTGATGTATGTCTGGTCCGAATATTAAGCATTACTGAACGATGCTGGTATATTTGTGATCGAGGCGTTTTTTTTTAAATCACTGCACGAGCGCAGCGAGTGCAGTAGTTTTGAAAAAAACGCCGAGATCACAAATATCTACATACTAACAGAGTTTGGTAAGTCTTTTACCGTATGTCGCTTTATGTTAAACCTGTAACATGTATAATCAGCAAGAAAAGCCTTTATTTGATGTATGCCAAGGCTTCTTTGATAGCTATTCGGATGATGAAGCAAAGGTCAAAGTCAATAATTTATTTTTGATTTGACAGAAAACAAAGCGTAATACAGTCTACGGCAGTGCGGTATGCGAGTGTGGTATTCGGAAAATACCACACTCCACGCGCTAATGCTTTTTGGATTGTTCGGCATATGGTAAATGTTATGAACTCATCATTACAGCCAAGGCCTTATATATCAATCGGTGTTACTTAGGGAATAGGCAATGAAGTCCTTGTTAGAGATGACATATTTTCCATAAAATTCCATACCGCCACCGCGCGCCACACAACACCACACCACTAAAATAATCCAAAATCGTAGGAATACTCTTGGATAAAAAATAATATGCTTTAGCATTTTAATTTTCTCCGTATTCCGGAGATTTATACTGGGGGGATAAGTTAGCAATTTCTGTCTGTCTGAAATTGTGTTCCTCCCTGTGTTCAAGGTTTCTGGCGTCTGGCGGGAAAACGGTGTGGGACATTTGTACCAAATTTTCAGGGTGCATTGACCCGCCAGGCGGATGCGTGTTTTTGCACTTGTCAGGGGTGCACGGTGCACGTGGCACGTGCCGTAGGGCACCGATTTTGGCTCTCCGCCAACAACGGATAGCTGGCGGACATCTAGTCCAAGATGCCGGCAATGTATGCCGACGCTGTCCATTGGCATTCCATTAGCACACACGACCGAATACTTCAGAGCAACATCTGCATCACTTTCTAAAAATGCAGTAGTTGGTGCATTTTTAGTGCATTTTTGGTTGCATTTTGGTGCATTTGCAGTACATGGTGTGATATGGTGGTACATACATATTGCAGCTCTAGTCCTTACTGCCGGGCCCGCGTTGACGCCGCCTCGAAGTTCTCCGGAACAGAACTGCCTGCGATTGATACCGACCGTGGGGTACGACGCAGGGAGTCGGGAGCCGCCTACCGACCACCGACGGTCGACGGTCAGTGACGGTTCCCTTCTCCCTATGTCAACCGTAAGGGGACTACAAAAATACAAAAATAATACAAATACAAAAATACTACACCTGAGTAAAGATTTTCGACTTTTGCTGAATAGGTACGGCATGGGAATCCTATGTATAAGCTGAATTTATTATTCATGTTTGAAATGAGTTTTTTCGATTGATGTGACTCAGTTCTTACACGTAAATAAAGATGCGTTTTTTGGCTCCGAAAACAAGTTGTTATGCGAATATTTTGGCACCAACAATATCAGTAGATCAACGCTTTACTTTACCAGCCCTGCTGTGATGCGTATACCGCAGCAATGGTAGTGTAATGCGATAAATGTGAAACACTGGCGGATAGAGAACGACGATCTCTGGCGCTGCAGGGGGGGGGGGGGGGTGGCATACCCCCAAAAAAGTTTCACAAAGTTAAGAAAACTTATCGGTTTTCACTTCCTTATGCATGTTTTAAACAAACTTCCCTTAATCAAAGTTGCTTAGATTTCCTTCTAGATCAGGAAATGTGAAAATTTTCCCCGATTTCAGGCGGCTTGGGGGGGGGGCATTTTCCCCTAATGCCCTTCCCCTGGAACAGCCAGTGACATTGTCTCAAACATTTTAATTCATGTTGGAAGCGATTTGTATCGATACACATCTTCTTACGATCATAAATCAACTTCATTTTTGTATCATTCATTTTCAATCACCCTGTCGTTACAAGGGAAAATATATACTGAACACAGTGCACCTGCCTGGTCATGCAATTCATAATTCGTAGGTAACGGGTGGATGAAGAACATTGGCTTAGCCGAAAGGTTCCCATTATAAGAACAATACTGGTGTTGAAGGAAGTAATTGCAAAATACTTTGTTCAAACATTCGAGCATGCGAAACAGCCCCTCTGGTGTTTCGCAACTTAGCGAGACAAGTACAATGTAGCGACAAGTACATATTCATGAATCATGACAAGACCTTTGGAAGCTTAACGTAGGTACACTGCTCGAAAAATTATAAAATCAATCATGAAGGATCGACGCTGTGGCTTGCATGATATTTGGTAGTTCCACAGAACACAAGCATATGAGGACATGACACCGCACGCCTATCACCACCGATCACGCCTACCAGATGAATTTGTCTGATGGAACGCAGCTGGGAATGATTTCTCTCGTTTTTTTTTATATAGGCACGCATATCACACGCCGTCGAAGTATTTGCTCAAATGGAACCCTAGCGTGGATTGCAATGCCAATATTTGTTATAGGGACACCTACCGAGGAACTAAATGCATGGAAACGCATCATGAGTTGCATCGGACACCCGCTGAGACCATACTTCCACTGAACTACAGCAGAGTGGAGAAAGATCACTCGCTGGACCCGTAATCGAGCTCGACGAAGGCGCGGGCGCGGATGGACTCTTCGCAGGCCGATGCGATCTTGCTGACCCGCAGGCTATCTTCGGGCAGAATCGGCAGCGGGATCTTCCCTGAAACAGCGCAAAAGGAACAGGTCAGCTGTGCTGACAGCTGCGAAGAGTCGAGCATACCGCCGTGCTCTTCGCGAGTTTCCATGCGATGTGGCGACTCTAGTTCACTTTTCCGCGCTAACCTGGTGGCTGCGGCGGACACATATGCGGCTACGAAGGTGGCGTAGCGCGGCAGATTGGTGCAGACTTGCGCATTGGCAAACTTACGCACTGCTGTCGGAAAGAGATAGCTTGGCATCACCGTCCAGCCCCTGACGAGAAAGGTCGACCAATTGCCATTTCAGGAGCGAAGACCCTGTGGATTGGCGCTGCAAAGGCAAGGACATATCAGATCAGCCCGGCGTATTTCGCCTCCGGGCCGAGCACATCTTGGTGTAACTCGCTCTTGAAACGAAACTTGATTGTAGGAAGTAGCTGGCCGACAGACGTGTCTCCAGTCACCGTGCCGGACCGTCTCTGGACAGTGTACTGAAGCTACTGGGTATGGCCGATGAAGAAGCGTCATGCCACCGAATACGGACATGCAACGTTCTTCAGTAGGACACCATCGGGCATCATCCAATGGTATCTGTGGAAGCAACGCATGCAGGCGTGAATCCGTGCACAAAGCCAAGACTAAACAGATATGGAGATCTGATGAAGACACTGAACACCCGTGGTGCCACACATGAAGCATGCAAATATTTCTCACGATTGGACTTCGGATCGCCGTAAAATGTCGCTGTAAACAGAGTATCTCAAAGCTGCGTCAGTTCATTGCGTGGTCCAATGGACGCCGCTAACAATTGCAGATTTAAAATGATGAAAACTCAAATAGATATATATTGCCGAAGCTTTCGAAGCATCTGTACTACTGCCGTTGCGAGAGAAGATGTTGAAAACCATGTCTCGAAAAGTCTGTGACTAAAATACTTTGTGTCGAAAGCTTTTCAATACATACCTATTTAAGTTATAAGCATTTTACTTCTGTCATGGATCAGTAGCAATTACAGAGTTCAAGTGCTCCTTTGGAGTTTACCTTCAATCTAGTCTAGTATTCAAAAGGAAGCAAGGCGCTTGGCGCTTGGAAGGCATCAGATTATAGCCGACAGCTTAACAATGAATATAGACTGCCGCCATTTTGTCTAGTGAGACGCATCTAACTAAAACCAATTATCAGTCACCAACCATTACACAGCCATGTCTGTATATTAATGATTTTCGCCATAATGACGTTTAGAAGCATCGCTCGAGGAATTCGATGTCTGTAACCCAGGTGAAGTCTCATTCCGGATTTTTACTTGCGAGACCACACTTGACATCAGCGTTTTATCTACAGTGGACATCATTGTGTTGAGAACAAAGCTGGCCCTTCTCAACCACCTCACAAATCCTTCTTTGGAAATGACAGACTACACCGTCACACATACCCTGGACGTGGTCAAGGAAGGAATCCAGCTCAATGCTGTAGCCTTCGCTGTAGCGCGAGGGGAAGGAGAAGTAGTAGGGCACGGCGGTCTCGCCGTTCGCCGTCAGGTGGTTGACGTTGACGGGCCTCTCGTTGCCCGCAGTTAGCAGACCTTCGGGACCGAACACCTGCAGCAGGCAGATCAAGTCAGAAGATGTTAGGAAGGATATGTGCGAATATGGAACTCATGGACAGAGCCGACGGTTTTTCGCTGCCTTAGTTCATCACCATCAACGGGTCCAAAGTCAGAGGAACGATTGCTGAGGATCCGGGTCACGGCACCAACTGCCAACTGGCATCTATCACCAACCAACTTACTCAGTCTGTCTGGAGGACTTTGTAGTGAGGCTTTGTAATGTCCAGTTGTGCTGACATTCCACCCACCTCTAGCCGCTGGTCATAGCCGTACACGGCGTTCCTGCTGAGGTCAATAGTTCCGATGGCGCCACCTTCGAATTCCATCACGATGGCCACCGTGTCGTGGTCACCAATGGCGGCGATCTCGGGCACGTGGGCCGAGCCGGATGCAAACACCCGAAGTGGAAACTGACCCAGCACCCAGCAGATGAGGTCGATGTCGTGCACCGCGCAGTCGTGGAAAATGCCACCTGTTGGCATAGCGGGCATGTCATGATGACGGCCTTGAGCATGCCGCAGGGCTGTTGCTACAATACAAGTGACAGAAGTTCGTGGCATGCCTTCGCATGCTGATCATTTATAACACGGATTTGGTTACTTTTAAGACTTAAGCCGGCGTCGGCGGTGCCAAATGTTTCAGTTTCTAGCGCCAGAGCACAACAGAGCACGAAAAGCAAGCAAGCAACCAACAAACAAGCAAACAAACAAACAAACAAACACAAAACATCTTCTCAGGGATTCTGCTCAGGGCGTCTTCATGACCAGCATTTCCTATTCGCTTCAGACTTTATGCAATGCTTTCGGGCTAAAGAGTAAAACAGACCCGACTGCTTCAGGTACTCGATGGACGGTAGAGGCGAGTCACGCGCAACCGTTTTGATGGCGTGAGCCACACCGATGTCTCCTCGACGCACCGCCTTCCGGATCGTCTGGAAGGCTGGGTCGAATCGCCTGCGGACATCAGATGTCGGTTAAACTCAGTATAACACACTCAGAGGGCGACGATTAAAACTTGTGGCAGTTTTCCAGCGTACCATCACCGCTCGTCTTTCGAAACGTTCCCTCTAGATAATTTTCAAGCGGCTTTCTCCAAAACGCATTGATCACTTTGACAGCAAACTTTTCGTCTCGTTGACACCAGTCATCCCTGCACTTGAGTGAGACTTGGCCGACCGATACCTGTTGAAGGCGCAGAAGACGGAGAGACCGCGCTCGGCGGCCATTTTGTAGCAGAGTCGCGCCTGTTCGGCGTCCTCTCCGATCGGTTTCTCAGAGAACACCATCTTGTCGGCAAGCAGCGCCTGTTGGATGATGGCGAAGTGTGTGTGCGTCGGCGTGGCCACCAGGACGGCGTCCACGCTGTGGGAATGTCAAGGGTGCGGGACATGGTTCGTCAAATGAAGGGCCCATGCTTTACCCTGTTTAGGTCCTCGCTGCTTGTTACGGCGGAAGAAGCATAACTTAACGATATAAGCACGAGAGTGGTAGAAACTGAGAGAAGTGGAAGGCCAGTTATGATACTGTGAGGTCTGGGCACCCCCTTATGTTTTTGTGACCCCGACGTGACACTTGTTTTGAAGGTTGCGTGTTCAGATCACGAACGGGCCACCAAAACAAGGATCACGTCATGGTCACCAACACATTGTGGGTACCCGTACCCCACAATACATTTTTTCACGTCCAGGTGGAGACATGCGGTGGTTGCAAACGGGATATTTCTTCCAAAATTTGCAGATGCGTATAATTGAACGCAGTGACACGATAGTAAGGGTGTTTGGATTACCGTCTGTACGTTCGAATAAGTATGTTTCCCCGACCCGGTTTTCCTACAGTATCACAACGACAACTAAGCTGAATCCCCGCATCGAGGAGGACGGGACCGCCGGTTTGACAGCTCGCTCGGTGCCGGCCGATATTTACCAGATTTCGCACGCCTCCCTCAGTTCTGCCCATGCCCACATAACGATAGGAAATAACAATGAGTATGTGTGGCGAGGCTCTGCAACGGATCGTAATTAGAAGCATACGAAGACGTAGAATGTTCGTGAAGTAAGTGACGATATCCGTGACGGCGAGTTTATCGCTTGCCACGTTGAAGGGGGAGGGGCGCTCTCTGTCTCCTCAATTCTTATCATCTTCTGGCCTAATAATGACTGGGGGACGCGCAAGGCAGCATTTGGAAGATCTGAATGAGACGCATGTATCTCAGCTTATAACCCGCCATTGACTGGGGTCTCAGCCGAACACCATTGACTGGAGGAGGGGGGAAGTGTCCTTCCCCCTAGATTATCTCCGAAACTAATGATCGCAGCGAAACGCGCGAGGCGGCATTCGAAAGCTCTTTACGAAGCGCACCTTAAGCATGCACAAAATATCTAAATTGAGGTCATATCAGGTCAAGGTCAAGTCAAGGTCGAAAGCGGCTGTTCTTGCGCTACGGCCTGTGGAGACTGCACATTGTGCAGCTTTGGGCCCAAACTGCGCTAAAGTACTCTCAAATGTTAGGTACAGTAAGACTAGGTATAGCCCTCATATCAAGTACGGGTCAAGGTCAAGATCAAATCACAAACGATCAATATACCCATGGACGTTTGTTCTGTCATCTGAAGTCAATTAATTGAAGGTAACAACAAGGTCAGGTCAAGGGCAGTTTAAATAAGGTCTAATTTTGAAGTAAGTATTTTAACTAAAAGACGCAGGTTTCTTAATCAGAATTTG
>JARFNZ010135254.1:0-10907 GCA_031763405.1 Balanus nubilus
CGGAGTTCCCTGCCCCGTCCCTCCCGGTCGCCGTCCCGCGACATTGTCGCTGGCCGGTCGCTTTGTCGGTCCGGCGCGGCCAGAAACTCAGTTATCTTTGATACGATAACTACCGATTCTGACCTTCGCGCCGGCCTCTCACGCTTACCTCTCAGCGATGACGTGTTTTGGGCTGTAAAGGCCTTTCCCTCGGCCACGCTCCCGTCGGGCGCCGCTGACTGCGTGTCCCTTTTTATTGTTTTTCCTAGACGCCATATACGCCAAACGGAGTATTCTGTATTAACAGTATCCAGATTACGCTCACAATCGCGAGCACGCGGACAACATGCACGAAACACGCAGGAATCGTATTCTCAACGTAACATCGCTGGGCTGATCATGACCCGGGCTGGCGTCAGTCGGGGCGAGGCGCTGCGGTCTACGGTCTCCGTAGCGCGGAGCTGTCTTCCCGCCCGGTATTTACAGACCGCGCCCGGTCAGGTGTCAAGCACCGGAGTGCCGCCAGATATGCGGTTAGGGCCGGCGGGACGTCACAGGCCTCCGGGTGCAGGGAGGGCTGGATACTTCGGGCCTGCGCGTGACGTTCACGTGACAGGGCGTCGGTGACAGCGTTGTCGGTAGATGTGATGTAGTCGAGGTACAGCACGCACTCTGCCGCCGCCGACAGGAAGAAGAGGTGTCGGAAGGAGTGTGTTGTGGGACCACCCCCGGCGCCATATTGCGATGACCCCCAACCTGTCACAGTATAGCCAGACGCGGTGTCCCCGCCAATGATGACCCCAGGTGAGCACCATATGTGCCCCGGGTGAGCACCAGGTGGCCCCAGGTGTGTCCCAGGTGAGCACGGCGGCGATGACCGGAATTATCTCGAGCCATATCATCGAGCACGCCGCCGCGGCCGTTGTGGCGGGTGGCCACGAAAACATAACCCGCCTGTGCTGGTGCTCTGCCGCGCCCGCGCGTTGAGGTGCCCGTATACACCGTGAGACCCGGTTCCCTAATTTGGGGTGGTATAAGTGGAAAGGATCTGTTCCATTGAGGAAGGAATTCGATCCACCACCGGAGATCGCGGCGCAGCGCAGTAGTGATTCGAACCCGGTGACCGGGCCTTGCGGCGGTGAGCGCGGCGTTCAACATGCGCCGTGTGAACCCTCGTCCGGGCGGAATGCACTTTGACGCGTGCACCAGCTTCCCAACGACGGAAAGTAGCTCCCGTTTTGTGGCTTTTGTACGGAGATACAGTTCACGGAGGCCGGATTGAGGCGGTCTTGTCCGCGGGCAGTGAGATGGTCATGCTGGCGGAATCCAGCTCCACCCCGAGCAGAACCAGGCGGGTGGTGGGCGGCACGCATTTTTCCGCCGCTAGCGAGACGCCGAGTTCGCGGGATAGGTTGGGGATAGTGTTGTAGGAGCGGACGGCCAAGGCGTCTCCAGGAGCGACAAGGAAAAAATCGTCTAAGTAATGTCTGATATAGGTGTGTTTGGCGTGCCGACTGACGAGCCAGGAGAGGCAGTCGGCGAAATCGTTAAAAGTTCGTGGGCTTGAGCGAGAACGAAATCTGAGCCGTGTGTCTAAATAGAAGGAAAGGTTCCATTGGAAACCCAACAGTGACCATTGGTTGGGCTGCACTGGAATAAGTCTGAAGTGGTGTTTTATATCAGCTTTTGCTAGGAGAGTACCGCGGCCTCCGTTTCCAAAAATCAACCCGATCGCCTCCTCTACGTATGTGCAGGAGCAGGTAAATTCGGCTGGGTCGATCCCCTCGTTGACGGAGCCGCCGCGGGGCTGTGACAGGTGTGACAGGATCAGTCGTGCTGAACCGTCGGGTTTGATCCGCGCACCCAGCGGGTTGACCCGGATGTCCGGGAGCAGTGGTTCCTTGAACGGCCCGCACGTACCCCTCGGTCTATCTCGACCCGAATTGCACGGGATACGGCCTCGGTGTGTATGAGCTCTGATGAGTTGCTATGCGCAGCCTGTGCCCGTAGAACTCCCCGGTAGCCATATCTGCCCCGGTGATAAAGCGGGAGACCACCGTGTGGCAGAGGGCCTGATGGCGGAGAAGGTCGGAAAGAAGGCGAACGTTGACTGAACTAGGCTGGATTTGGACTTTGGACTCCCAACCGGGTATTCCCGAAGTTGGCGGCTTGCCGGGCGTGCTCGTGGCGCGTCCCAGCGATGCTGCTGTCCTTGCCGCAGCACTACTTACGGCCTGGCCCGACGCACGGCCCTGTGGGGGCAGTCGCCGCGGCGGTGTGCTGGCGACTCGCACAGCCCGCATACGTGCCGCCTCCGGCGGGGGCATGGTCCGGAGTCGCAGTGGTGGGAGTTCTACATTTCGCATATTTGGGCCTCCGGCCCCTGCCCTCCCCGGATTGGAGACCCACCGCCCCGGGGGTCCGGCATGACGGCTCGAACGCCGGCCGCAGCGGCCAGCACGTAGTGCTGCAGCTGCAGAACCGTGGGGGTGAGGAGGGTGGCCGGGGTCCGGGCCATCTGCGCTCGTGCCAGTGCGTCTAGGGTTGACACAAACGCGAGACTACGATTTCGGGACCTCTCGAGCAGCCAAGCCACATAGGTGGAGTATTGCCCTGCGGCTCTGGGGAAGTAGTAGTAGGTACGATGGGCGAGTACTTGTGCGACCTTTGTGAGGTAGCCGGCCACTGTTGTCGGCGTGCCTTCACCTGGCTGCAGTGTGTCGGCCACGGCGATGAACCGGGAGCGGCACTGCTCCAGCTTCGCCGCCCGGCGGGGGAGGGGCGGGAGTCCCAGGATCGGTGTCGGTGGGGACAGGGTAGATTTGGTCGGGAGGGAGACGAAGCGTCGAGAGGGTCGGAGATCTGCCCATCGTGAGGCGAGAGGCGTGTCCCTGCGCGCCGATGCTCAGTTGCGGCGTGGTTGCGACCCCGAGGCCGTGACGTCGTAGGACGTTGATGCGGGGCGGGGCTGTCGCTGCTGCTGGTCCGGCTGCGTCGTCGTCGGCGCGTTGCGGTGTCGTCGCTGCTTGCGCTGCAAGAGGCGCTGCGTGGGCGCTTTCATGGTGCCGGGCGACCGTGGTCGCTCCGTGACGTGTCGCCGCCGTAGCGTCGGCGGGGCGCCAAGTTGACTTTGCTGGTGGAGCGGCACCGTCTCCGATCGAGTGACTCGGGGCTGGAGCTGCTGGAGCTGTGCGTCGGGCCGTGCGGACGCCTCCGTGGCGTCGGCTGAGTGTGGCCGGGCTGTGACGAGCGGCGGTGACGTTGTCGGCGCCGTGGCCGACCACTCGGGCTGTTGTCCCCGACCTGGTCGGCGCCGTGGCGCCCGGCGGGCGGGGCCGCCGTTGTGGACCCGGCCAAGTGAGCCACTGGACCGGGGTTGAAGCGTGGCAGGGCGCCCGCATTGTCGGCAGAGGCCGGTGGCCAGAATGGCGCGGGTGGGTCGTGTGGGCCAGGGACTGTTGTCCACCCCGGCCACGTGGGCGACCCGAGGGCGCTCCAGACTGCAGGACCGTGGCGGGGGGAACTGGGTTCCCGCTGGCTGTTGGCGGCACGGGCGGTGCGGGAGGTGGTCTCCGCTGTGTGAGGTCATCTTTGGGGTCTGCCGAGGCTGCCTCTGCCTGGATCACCTCCACCGGAGTCCTCTCTGCCGGGGTCACCGCCGTGGTCGCCCTCGCAGCCGCTCTTGTTCCAGACTCTGGACCGAAATGGTCGCCCCAGGGCGGAACTCCAGTGACTGGTGTAGAGTCAAGGACCCGGATGACTCAATGACCATTTGTATGGTCACTGGTCAACCTTTCGGTAATGTCGGCTCTGAGACCAGGGCCGCCCGCGCAGGGTTCGCCTCTGACAGCTGCGATCTGGCGCGCCTTGCTGTCGGTGGCCGTGGCAACTAGAGGCCGCCTGATTTACCTCTATTGAATACCGTTTTATAAGCTTGTCAGTAATGAAGCACCCAATGTGCTAACCAGGAAGGCGTTCGCGCTGGAGAACGCAGTCACGGATACCAGGCCAGACGCGCGCCATCCTGACTCGGTCCCAGGACGATAGTGCTGTGCTATGATGGAAGTAACCGCGGTGAAGGTAACCCCGGCGGCGGTGACGGCAGCGGAAGTGACCACGGCGGAGGTGACCGCGGAGCAGGCAGGTAACCCCGGCGGAGGTGACGGCAGAGATGACCTCGGTGGAGATGACCTCGGTGGAGGTGACCTCGGTGGAGGTGACCTCGGTGGAGGTGACCTCGGCGGAGGTGACCTCGGAGGAGGTGACCTCGGCGGAGGTGACCTCGGCGGAGGTGACCTCGGTGGAGGTGACCTCGGCCGAGGTGACCTTGGTGGAGATGACCGCAGCGGAGATGACCGCGGTGGAGGTGACCTCGGTAGAAGTGACCTCGGCGGAGGTGACCTCGGTGGAGGTGACCTCGGCGGAGGTGTACACGGGCCACGACGGAGGCGAGCATGGCGGATGCAGAGGCCATGGTCACTAGCGTGAGTAATACAATAATTTTTCAGGGTGGCAGAAGCGATGGTAGTTATGGCGGCTTGAGGTGCATGGGTTGCGGTTATTTTGCAAGTTGTGGCGAATTCGCCAGGTGTCGGCCATTCCGATACAAGCAGCGACGGCGTTGGCGACAGTGCTGAATTGCGGGAGCGGTGACGCAGACAAACGAAAGCATCCCAGCCATTTGGACTGCACAGTGCCCGCCGACCCGTGGTGACGCCTGGAAGAGGTCAGGGGTACTGTGAGGGCCTTTGACCTGCAATATAATGAATAATCCCTGCAGTTCGTCCCATCATCTGCCGCAGGGGAGGCGCCACGTATTTCGTCTAGCCTGGGCCTCCAGCGAGGGGGCCTCCAGCGGGGGTCCTAAGTTTTAACCCTAAATTAAATTATTTCTCGGATTTGCGTCATTCCAATTTTATACTCAGGTAGAAAGTAGTACAAATTATTATTTTTTAGGTAAATATGTAACCAAAAATGCGTCGTCTACGCATAGCAGACTCACCACAAGGGCCTTGAGTTAACTATGTGGGCCCCCCAGTGAATTATGCGGCGGCAAAAACATATTCTTGCCCCCCCCCCCTGACTGACAGAAGCGACGGCTGCTTTCCCCGGTGTACCCCCCCCCCCCGAAGCCAACATGTTGCCCCCCCCCCCTGAGTTACCGCAGTGCAAATAGCTAGGCTAGCAACAGCGTGACCAACTGTACTGACAGGCGCTAAATGTAACGTATCTGGAGACGTACAGACTTCTGGAGTAGGTATTTCTGAGTCACGAGGAGTTTAACCCTAAGCTTTGTCTTCAGCAAGGTACTATGCGATGATGCACCCACTAAATTGCAAATGCGCCATCAGCATATCTTGTGAAAAAAAGAAAGAAAAAAAAACATTATGCAGCGCAGTGGATATGTGTTTAGTTGAATATCCGACTCGGGAGGCAGACCGCCGTGACCCACCTGAAACACTCGGACGGCCGGGTACCAAGCGCGGCCGTGATCAGTCGTGGGCGGCGTAGGGAGGCACTGGCGGGCAGTGGAGCGGATGCAAACACGGGTCTGAGCTAGATATACTTCCTCATTATCACCAACCCCTCGCTCATTTCTACCTCACCACCCACCCTCAGCCCTGCAAGTACCGAACTCAACTGGGCCTTCGTCGGTCACTCCGTCCATGATTATTAACCCGCGCCGTGCCAGTGCTTTTCGTCACCCGCTTCGTGCCGGGGGGTGTTTGAACACCCCCCCCCTTCTAACTCGGCTCCTATGGCACTTAGCGGAAAACAGAAAAAAGCGTTCGAAAGCTCGTCAAAAATCATTTCGAAACTGCTTCGATCATTTTTTCGCTCAGGTCAAAAATGAGGTCACTAGAGGTCATCAAAGGTCAAAATTTCCTAAATATTGATATTTTTGGGAATTTCCGCCATTATCTCGGGAACTATACTAGCTAGGAAGAAAATAAAAAAGCATTAGAAAGCCCTTGATGCGCTCTTTCGCCATTGTGCCATCAGAATTGACCTAAGGTCCATGGTTTAGGCTCCAGAGGTCATGAAAGGTCAAAATGGCTGTTTTCTTGGAAAAAATATTTTCGCGAATAACTTTTTAACTGTTAAAGATAGAACGTTTATTCTGATACCATCGTGTTTCTCTCGTCAGGGCGCATCGAAACATATGCATGGTGACCTCTGGAGGTCAATCTCAAAATTTGACCTCAGGTCAAGGTCACGTGGTGACCTTAGTAGGTCATGTTGGGTCATGCTGCATATGAGTCAATGCGTATTGACGAGACGAACATATTGGTACCTTCCGCACGCTTCTTCTCTATCAAAAGTTATTGGCAAACAACCGTAAGTGACCTATGATGACCTCAGATGACATTTACAGAGGTCACTTTTCAAAATTAGTACTTGGGTCATCAATACTGGCCTAAGAAAACATGATCTTGAAAGAATCGGACTGATCTGATGGGTATCCTCTGAATTGGAAGGATCTTATTTTTTCCCCATTGCCTTGTAATGGGAGGTCACGAAATTGACCTGACCTCAAGTCACCGATATCGAAAATCCGAGACATAAAAATTGTTTGTAATGGTGTCCGTATGTAATCCTGAACGTTTGAAACTAATAATTCAAAAACAGTAGTTGTGGCACAACTTAACTTTTTTGAGGTTGGGTCTCGTGACTTGACCTGGTAACCTGACCTTCGATGACCTGGCGTCAAAACTTTCACACAATGTGCCTAATTGATGCCCGAACACATGTGCGCCGCCGTCTTTTCGGTATCGTCGAAAAACCTTAGGGGGGTATCTAAACATCCCCCAGGCACGGCGTGGGTTAAAGGAGCATTGTCACGTAAACATTAAAATCTGAAACATGACAGAGCTAGTTTCATATCCTTACGAATCAGTCCGTTTTGCAAAAGTTCGCTCTTAATCGTTTGCAATATTCATTTGAAGTTTTGCTCTTTCGCATATACATTTAAACATTGTTGTTTAGGTACTGTGCATTTCCTGCATCTACGTACTTAACTACGGGCGGCACATTTCCTTGCTTCGTACGGTTTTTGAAGAAAAAGACCGAAAAAAAATATTCAAATCAAGATTGCAAGCGATTGAGGGAGAAGTTCTCAAAACTGACTGGACTGTTAAAACAGGAGAAACTAGCTCTATCACATATCACATTTTGAAAAAGGCGACAATGTCCCTTTAAATCAGTAGAAATGCTTTTACAAATACCGATAATAACAAATACCGATTATGTAGGCATAGCATATAATATCATACAAGGGGATCAACTTTCGCTACTTCACTGAAGAAACAATAGGTCATTTTTGTTATTTCTCACTACCTAGCAAGTGTTCTATCTCAATATTCCGACGTAGAAATCCTGTACATAATTGCCAGCTCCGGGAAATAATGAACATGTGGGCTGCCGGTCCCAGATCTTAAATAACAGTCCAGGGACACAGGCGGAAGTTTCTCATTATTACGACTGTGTTGTCTGGCTTGATTGGACCTGTGCGCAATTAAACACCTTGTTTTAGTCTCACAAGTTCTAGGATTTCCAGGCATTACTTCCATACCGGTTCCCATCAATTCGCCTTGCAGGACACGAATCCATTGACGCTATCTTTGCCGCAAATCGAACTGTTATCGTTGCATTATCAAGTTTCCTTGTAGCTGGGTAAACTACCAATTGCGCTGTAGATAAGTATCAGAACACCAGAAGGTAACCAAAGGAGGACTGACCACTATATACTTTAGTTGTACTATCCATACGTGTCTTACAATCAGCATTATCAAACATATTGCTGGAGACTACAATGAGCAACAAGAACGAGCCACCAGTGACTTTAATGACGTTAGGACGCTATCTGGGCAGCGCCTAAATAGGATTGCCACCGGCAAACATCATGTCTTTATTTACTTGTACAATAACTTGACCGAAGAAGACCAAATAATAAATAACAAAATTTAAGGAAAAGTAATAGTATTGTATATGAAAAACAACCGAGTGGAATGCAATCAAGCTGTAAAACAATTTTAAGGATGAGCGGCTTTTTATATCAATCGGATTAAGATATATTTATACCATGACTTCATAAATTGCGAGAAATAAATGGAAGGCAAGTCTTAAAATAACAACTGTTTTGTCTGTCATTTTATATGATATAAGAGGTATGCGGCAAAAGCTTAAAGTCGTGTAAATTACCACGAAAATTCATAAAATCACGAGAGGGCATCCGCCTTATCTCTTTTCACCCTCTTAAATGAGACTAAGGCACCACCGCCTAGTCATCTTCGCCTCTCATCAGCCCTAATTGTTCATTTCAGTAATGATCGCAGTCCGCTGCGCCTAACTGTTTGTGCCAGATGGCGGCTGGCGGCGGCATCACCTCGGCACCACTCCCGTGACGTCGTGCCCATCTCCGCGTCTCCCAGCCCGTCTCCCGTGTCGCCCGTGTCTCCCAACCCATCTCCCGTGTCTCCCAGCCGTCTCCCGTGTCTCCCAACCCATCTCCCGTGTCTCCCAGTCCGTCTCCCGTGTCTCCCAGCCCATCTCCCGTGTCTCCCGGCCCATCTCCCGTGTCTCCCAGTCCGTCTCCCGTGTCTCCCAGTCCGTCTCCCGTGTCTCCCAGCCCGTCTCCCGTGTCTCACAGCCCGTCTCCGCGTTTCCCGGAGCTTTGTGCGTCTCCGGCAGCGTGTCGGCCGGCGGCGCGGCGCTCCGGCGCTCATCACGGCGCTCGTTTATCATGCTTTGTGCGCCTTCACACCGAAAAGGATTT
Source organism: Balanus nubilus (assembly GCA_031763405.1). Classification (NCBI taxonomy): domain Eukaryota; kingdom Metazoa; phylum Arthropoda; class Thecostraca; order Balanomorpha; family Balanidae; genus Balanus; species Balanus nubilus. The sequence continues at coordinate 8,756 of JARFNZ010135254.1, forward strand.
TTTAATATAGCCGATGTGGTCATTAGGTGGTCGAACGGGCTCTGGCTGGCACGCCGCTGATGGTTGGAGAATGACAGTGGGAGATGACGGTGATGTCGAGGATATAGGGCAGAGAATGACGACTGATGGTGCAACCGATCAGGGAGGTTTAGTCATGTACATATTGTTCAGGATGTATTTATGTGGGTGCCATGTGAGGTTCTGAGGAGATGAGGAATGAATACGTTTTATAACATGAAAGTTCCAAGTGTGAATATACCTAGAAGTAGGTTTTACTTACTTTCCAACATTTAAGCTATATTGTTAAACATACCAACTGAAAAACACGTATGCGGCGGATAGTGTCCATTAATTCAGTTTACATTCACCACTTCTAAACACACAGGTATTAATCTCCTTCGAGGAATCGTTCGCCTTTACCACCGCAGTTGACCCAATCATTCTTTACCTTCCCTATCACCCTCAGTCTTACGTCTTCCAGTCGTAAGCCTCTTTTGCCTCTTTTCAACTCTCTCACATAATTTCCTAATGCCTGCCAACTCAACCAACTTCTCTCTTCTTGCCTCCATCTTCTTCTCCCCGTCTAATTGTGCAGCGTCACTATGCTACCGTCCCGCTACCACCAATGGGGAGTCGTTTAGCCGCATTCCGGTGGTACAGATCGTTCCTTTCATTGGCTCCACGTTTCAGCAGTGGTAACAGGAACGAACGCTTGTCAAGTAGCTGGACTGCCCCGCAGGAGACCAGGCCAGTCACGAATGTCGCTGTGCCTGTCAGCGGGGAGTGACTGTCATTTGTTCACTGCCCAGTCTCCAGCCACAGATGTGACCGGGCCACCAAAGACGGCACAGATGAGGAAAAAGGGAAGAAAATTGCATTCTATTAAGTAGAAATGTAAATACACCAACGGTGGAGTTCGATGAAATGATTGAACAAGCGACTGTCTTTAAGATGTTTAAAATAAATATTTCCCTTGAAATTTTATGTTTTTAAACGGAAACAAAAACGGAAGGTTTAAATCGAAGCAAAAAAGACCTATCAATCATTTCTATCGAAAAGTGAAGTTTCGACGACATGTCCCGGAATCTTCGTGGCTAAATGCTAGTATGTTATTTTCGTATTGAGAATCTAGAAGTCCTCGTATTCTTGAAGGGTTGTATATACAAGTATCTTTAATCTGGCTGGCAGGCCGGGCGGACGGTCATCCTCTAACGTCATCCTCTCACGGTCATCCTCCCGTTGTTTCCACACTGTGCAGTCTTTCTCTCAAGTCACCGCAGTGGGAAGAACGAGGCCTCTTGTCACGCCGATCAACAGCGGCAGTGATTCGATCAAGTGACTGCAGAAGAATAGCATCACTGAGACCGATTCTGAGTACTCATACCTACCCTGTGACTGGAGCCCCTCCGCCAATACCTCAGCAGCCCGATGAGCAACGTTAGAAATCGGACCGGACTGAGGGAGCGGCTGGCTAGTGTCGACCGAGACAAACTGTCTGTCATAGAGCTTCCGACAGTGACAGATCGCCTGAGATAAGACATACACACGATCGGTATGCAGACGACTCTTCCGCCCTCGTGTGCATTTCCGCACGGTAGCAGGCGAGAAAACCGGTTGCGAAAATCCACAGCGTCTGCTTTCATGAGCCTAAACACATGCAGTCGGTCAAACTGCAGATTAGAAATCGCACCGGTCGTCGCCGCGACTTCCCAACGGGCCGCGGGGTCGCACCCAGCCCTGGTCGCGCCGTACGGCCCAACCCTCTGTCGGTCTTCAGCCTCCGACAGCGACAGCGACAGCACCCCTCTCCCTACACCTCCCTGCATCTCACTTGAGCATCAACAACCTAGCATCACCAGCACTAGGACCAGCATGAGGATTGGCATTAGCACCAGCATCAGCACCAGCATCAGCACCAGCACAAGCACCAGCACAAACGACGCCACTGCACCAGCGGCACAAGCACTAGCGGCAGCGACGGCGTGCTCTCTCGCACCCGTGTATCCATGTCCAGGGGCAGAGCGTGGCCCACTGGCCGGCTGGCCAACGCCCATATCCTGCGCCCATGACGACCGCCACAGGACGCCATCCTGCGCTGCACACGGCCGCCGGCCTCTCCGTGCACGCTTTCCCGCGCAGTGCCGACCCAGTT
>JARFNZ010135265.1:0-10907 GCA_031763405.1 Balanus nubilus
TTCAATATGCGATACACCGTATAGCCGTGGCTGGCCGAAAACCCGGTAAGCCAGGTCGGCAGCGCGCGGTGCTCAGCTCGCGTGTCGCGAAGGGTGATCTTGTGAGTGGGGCGCGGGCGGGAGGGCGCCGTAGTGCCAAAACTGAGAGCGCTTGGCTTTCATGCAGCCGTGCAACCAAACAAACAACCTCATGGCTATGCATTATACGAGAGATTATAGCGCAGAGCATGACTAATCGGTGAACTTATCATTTGTCAGCATGTATGCCATAATAGCCATATGCCATAGCATGGCCAGATGTAAATAATTCGATTTTTTTGTATAGGATATGGATTTTAAAAAAGGCCGTCGATGGATTTTTCAAAAATTTACGGCGCTGGACTCAGCGTGAGCTCAGCTTTCGAATGGTGTAGCTTTCTTAGCATGACTCCTCCGAGCCCCTCCAACGAACCGTGCACGGGGACAGACGCGAGATCGGACACGGCTATGGCTAAGCGGAGGTGAGAATGAAAAGGGAGCACGGTTCACGCTCACCATGACTACAAGCCCTCATACAACGCAAAGCCATGCGATGGTTTGGCTGCACGGCTGCATGAAAGCCAAGCTCTCCCGGTGTCAGCACTACGGCGCCCTCCCGCCCGCAAACCCCTCGTTGAATCGCCGGCAACAAGTGGCTGCCGATGGCTGCTGTTCCGTCCGGCTCCGTTGCACATCAGCCATTCAGTTCCGCTCTATGTGCCGGATGCGCGATATCATCACATTTGGCTATATATGGCGCCAAGTTGTACCTGAATTCGAACGTCCACAGTCGCTGTATACCGCCTGGGTGTGGTGCGGCAATGGCTGCAGTTTCGTCGCGCTCCGTCGAACACCAGCCATGTCGCTGTGCACTCTGTACCGGTTCTGCTCTATCATCTCATTTTATTTCGGACCGAGTCGATTCTGATGGAATTTTATTAACGGCACACGTGAAGCAGTGAACACCGCCCGATAGCTGTGATGCTGGGTCACCAGGTGTTGAGGTGACTGTCGGTTACGGGGGTGGGAAAACAAAACTAAGGCGGAATGCTAAAACCTGACCTGAGGTGACCTGGGGTGATCTTTTACGAAATGTTGGTAACTGATGTTTGATTAATTAAATTATTTTTCCCAGAGGGAAAAATCTGACCGTGGATGCCCACCCACTTGTGACTTCAATATTAACTAAATATTGATGTTGGATTTAAGCTTTTCCAAGGAAACATGATGGCTATTCCTAATAGATGTGGTGCCATATAGGGTGCTAACGTTTCCCAAAAGGAAATTCCTCCAATGTCAAGCGTTTGGTGATGACAAATGGTTCAGTGCCCATTCTTTTCCGCATGTAGGTATACAGATACCATTTTCCTAGATGTTGCAGATGAGATATCAAAATAGCTTTAGGTATGCGAGATATTTCCTGCAATTCAATTACATAAGGCGAGAACCAAACAATGCTATTTTATTTATACATTACCTAACATGTTAATGATGCGTCTATTTACGAAAACATTACATTTTAATTTATAGGGTGCGAACGTTTGCCAAAAGGAAATTTATCCAATGTCAAGTGTTTGGTGATGACAAATGGTTCAGTGCCCATCCTTCTCCATATGTAGGCATACAGATACCATAGTCCCAGATATTGCAGATGAAATATCAAATAGCTTTAGGTATGAGAGATATTTCCTGCAATTAAATTACATAAGGCGTGAACCAAACAATGCTATTTTATTTATGAGTTACCTAACATATAAATGATGCGTCTATTTACAAAACATTACATTTTAAGTTTAACATTGATAGGGATCAGAGAGGCATTGGTAGGGCCCAAATGAACATTGGTAGGGCTTCAGCCCTACCAGGCCTGAGCGACGCCCCAGATAAAATCTTAAAGGGGTATTTTTGGCGCCAACATTATGTAGTAAGATGACACTTTTACCAGCCCTGCTACGTCGATATAAACACCATTCATAGCATGTCCTTCGAATGTAATATTACTTAACGTGCGATATACTATATACCTACAACAACAATAGCAGCATGCCAGTACGAACATACAAAGTATTACGAACGGAAATGTTCTTATTATTTTACTAGTCCCGTATCGAGTGAGACATTGTCATAAACCGCTTACGCTGCATGTTTCCTCACCGTCTGATAAACGGAGCTGATCGTGGACCATTTAGTCAGCGTTTCCATTCATTTGGTTCCGCATCGGATATACTGCAGTTGGCGCGTCCCGGGAGGTCGACGTAGGCCGGTTCGGTTGACAAATGTCGACGTTAGCAGCGTGGCGTCTCGGATCTCCCATTGGTCCGTCCCGGTCACAATATCCGGCGGGCGTATTGACGGAACTGATTTGCTGATGGGGTTGACTCGGCTCCATTTCTAAACACGGTCTGGTGGCTCTGTGGGAAGGTTCCCCCCAAATGGCTTGTTTGTACCCGGCTCGAATAGCGGGCCTTACATAACTCCTGCCGCGGTATCAGGCAACGGCGATTCTTATTCTTCATTCGTTGAAGCAGTCATTCAAATTTTCGACAGATTATATGACCTTTAGGACAGTCAACAGTGCCAAACTACAACTCGATGCTTCCGCGTGACCGCAACTGCACCTGGCTGTATTGATTCTACTCGATCAATAGCTTGCAAACTACGCTAGGTCGCAATGCTCACAGCATACAGCACTTGTGCCAAGGTCGGAACTGGGCAATATTGTGCCACTGACTAGAGATGCAATATCCAGGCTCACGGAACCGACGCCGGACCAAAATTCATTCCCGGTGGGCTTTATGCTGGGCTCAGGAAAATGACGATTTTTTTCCGCAAAAAGTGGAAAATGTGATAAATATATAAGTACTTCAAAAAACGTTCATGCTAGAAATTATAATAAGTGGGAATTAAAACAGTTTCAATAGCAATATAACACCAGTATACCAATGTTATGTCAAAAATCATACTTATCCATCAACTCCCAAACATGGATAGGCCTAGACCGCCGGGCTTGGTGAGGTACTGTCAGATGTTGGCTGGGCTTGATTCTAGGCCCACCAAATTTTGTGCGATAGTGGTGGTAGTGCCGGCACGCTTTTGGATAAATTTTAGCATCACTTCTACTGATTTCCATCAGACGATTTCTTGCACATGATTCATGGATGAACTGTGTGATAAGTCGCGTGGTTGTAAGTATCTACGAGTTTCGAGTTCCGAATGTTTCGACTGTGCTGTGCTGGTTCCGTGAATGTATTGATTGTGTTCTGCTGGTTCTGTGGATGTGATGACTGTATCGTGTTGGTTCTATGGATGTATTTACTGTGTCTTACTGGTTCTGTAGATGTATTGACTGTGCTGTGCTGGTTCTGTGGATGTATTGACTGTGCTATGCTGGTTCTGTGGATGTATTGACTGTGCTGTGCTTGTTCTGTGGATGTATTGACTGTGCCGTGCTGGTTATGTTTATGTATTGATTGTGTTCTGCTGGTTCTGTGGACGTATTAACTGAATCGTGCTAGTTCTGTGGATGTGATGACTGTACCGTGTTGGTTCTGTCGATGTATTTACTGTGTCTTACTGGTTCTGTGGGTGTATTGACTATGCTGTGCAGGTTCTGTTGACGTATTGACTGCGCTGATTAGATTCTGTGGAAGTGTTGACTGTGCTGTGCCGGTTCTGTGAACGTATTGACTGTCCTAGGTAAATTCTGTTGACGTGTTGACTATTTCCTGTTGTTGTTTTTCGTGCAGTTGCCGCCGCCGCCCAGTCCGGCGACGACCGAGGTCTGCTGCCCCCGAGCCTTCTCCCTGCCCGGCCAGGTGACAAACGGCCTCAACCAACACGGCGGCGACAAGCGAGGTGTGTTCAAGCTCTCTCAGTCTCTCGACGCTCATTCCGGAGCTGGGTCACTCGACCGGGTCGGCTCATACAGTTAAACTGATAGTGTGCATACGTGGTTGTAATTACATACTTTAGTAGCTATTGACCTTGGGGTATAATCGGAATTCGCGAATGGATGCAGGTTAAAATATCACAACTAGCGACTTTCATGCTGGATCATGACTTCACCACTTAGTCTCTTGAACATTGCTGACAGACACTCTTCTGGTTACTTCATCGGCTTCTTTATTACTCTGCACTTCATAATTCTTTTCTTTTTTAAAGAATTCCACACTTCGGCACTGTCAACAATTCGGCCACAAAATTGGGAATGTTCTGGCCTATGATCAGCGCTGATGGTCGGCCCCAACTCACTTCTTCCATGGCTCAATGGACATAACTGGAACAATAAATCAGAATTAGTCCCAAATCTTCTTTGAATGAGTCTCAGCAATCCAATCCCCGTCAATTTCAAACAAAGACGTCTGAACCCTGCTTCGTCATCCAATCGCGCAACTCTTTGCCACTGGTGGCCCTCGAAGTTGAGAACTTTACGGGCCGCAAAGCATCAGCGTGATTCTTCCTTCCCACTGCTCCAGCCTTATCAGACCGCTACGGCCGCCACCGACCGCAAACAGCTCATTCAGGAGCAAATAGCACGGGCCAGGGTGCGAACCCTAATCGATTTGAACGTCCCAACTTTGCCAAGACGGGAAGGAGTTGGTTGGGGAACCTATTAACTGAGTTAGTGGAATGTTTGTGTGTGCCATTTTACCTCCCTGTGATGAGATTACTAGCGACATACATCGCGGCATTATAGTTAGAGGCACATTATGCTACTTAAACAGTCAAATGCACCAGATACCTAAATATCGTTACTGACAGTAGGTGAGTGTATGTATATCGTATACCATATACCTCTGCAGTTGAAGAGTTCTGCGCGTATTCCTGTATCCTGTCATATATCGACAAAATATCACCTTCATTATACTGTCTAGTAAGGTATGTACATACCTATGTCACAACCATTGTCATATATATGTTACAGTCAACCGCGTGCTACAATCACCTGCACCATTGAGGAAGGAAACAAAAAAATAATCGTCGGGTGTAGCTTATTGTTTAAAATGTGAATAGTACTGCTGAATTTAATTGAACGGTTGCACGGTCAATTAAATTCAGCAATTGTATGTAAGCAAAATGAAAAAGTTAATATCATTTTTTTTTTAATTGGAGCTTGTCAGCCTCGCTTTGATATTTGAATTCGCACCGATTTTTTATTTGAAAATGGAACAGGTTGAATAAATAAGGTACTTGGTACGATAGTTTGGATGTAGCAACGGTCCGACGGCGATTGTTATTCAGCAAGGCTCCAGGCGGCAAAAGATAACTGATTTGTAGGACATACCAACTAAAAGATTTGTAGTTGGTATGTCCTTCATATATGTGCTTCATTAAAGTTTGAAAAAGAAATGAGGGGGAGTACTCAATACACAGCACAATTCGCCTTAGCCATCCATCAATATTTAAGCTAGTGCTATGTGGAATACTCATGCCGTCCTGATTTTCTGACGACGAATACGCCTTTATTTAAGACATTCCTAATCACAAACTGGGAGGGATAGAAATTAAAGTTGGAATTAAAACCAAATAATCTTTGGATGTAATTCATTACAGATGCAGTAAGAGAAGCATTCCGAAACGAATCAAATTGTTTCCAACTAAACTAACTGAACTGCGCTGGAACTGCCGTATCCACCAGACTTCCACCTGGATTAAATTACCTTCTCTACGTGACTTTGTTTTCAATCTCCCGTGCTGACGACGCCATGCAGCTAAACGATGTGTTTTTTAGACGCATATTTTTATAAAGTTTTGTGTTAAGTGATGAATAAGTGTTGTGAAAAGTTCATTAAGATCGAGAAGTGGAAGACTCTACGTGTGAAAGCAGCCAGTTACTGACGCCGTTGCTACCATTCTGCTACGATACGATCACATCAATGCGGTCGTCTCGACCAATCATCAACCGTTTCAGGAAGATAATTAACCGTTTTTTGTCATATGAGACCAAACCTGTCAAATGAAATACACCAATTTTAACTGGGCTATTCGTTTTACAATAAGATGAGTAAAATATTGTATTTTCCCTTTTAAAGTTCCGAAAAAAACAGAACCTCCTTAAATGGTCGGTGATTGGTTGAGACGACCTCAGTGACGAAATCGTATCGTAGTATTATGGTAACAACGGCTTCGGTAAATGGCTGCTTCCACGAGGAGTCTTCCACCTTTTTTTTACTGAACTGTTCTCGCCTTTCACAACACTTAATCACCACTAAAAACAAGACCCTATAAAACATAAATCTCAAGGACATGTCATTTAGCTGCGTGGCGTCGTTTGGACGGGAGATTAAAAACAAAGTCACATGGAGAAGATAATTGAATCCAGGTGGAAGTATGGTGAATACGGCAGCTAGCTGCAAGGCAGTTCATTTGGAAACATTTTGATTCATTTCGGAATGCTGTTCTTACTGCATCTGTAGTGAAGGACATCTAAAGAAATGTTTTTGTTTTCATTCCAACTTTCATTTCTATGCCTGAGTATTTCACACTGCACAAGCTGCAACACTGATGGAAGGATAAGGTGAGCTGTGCCGTGTATTGTTCAAAACACTTCCTTTAAATTTCCCCATTTTTTCTAACTTCAGTGAAGCATATTATCTATAAAAAGCATACCAACTGCAAATCTATGAACTTCCGTTCAAGAATCGCCTTCGGGCCGTTCTAACCTCCCAACTTTGCTGCCACGTCACATATTTGCCTTCGAGTACCAATTTACGTTGCTGCCTTATTTATTCATGAATCCCACTTTCAAATGAAAAATAAGGTAAGAATTCCAATACCAATTCAAGGCGACATGCACCCAAAATTATCAAATAATATGAACTTTTCGATGCTGCTTAACATCCCACAACATGCAGCAGGTCAATTGGCTCACGACACGTTATGGCCCATAAGGCTTGGAGGTCTTACCTTCTGGCTTCAGAGGTGACTATTTCTCTAATTCATTTGTTGTAACTTTTCAGACCTAAGCGCAAACCTCCCCACTCGCAATTCAATCGTTTCGATCTGTTTCCTGGTTCTTATAAGGGTCGAGGAATATAGCAGCGTTGAATATCCACAGTTGCTTATTGATTGATTGCTTATGTAAGGTTTGATAGAAACACAGAGAAAAGAGAACTATTTGGCCACTCGTTGGTGGCAAGCGGTTTTAAAACAAGGGTACGTGGGAGAAGTGATCGACAACACCGTTGTTTTACCTCAGTATTAAGGCGCCATTTGATCTCCGTCTCTGTCTGCCTATTGACTTCGGATCAATTCTCCCTAGGTCACGACCTGAACCGGCGCAGCCTGGACGACCTGTGCTCGGGTCTCATGCTGGCGGGCGCCGTGACAGAGTGGGGCCATGGCCTGGGCTGGGGCTGCGCCCAGGGCTGGGGCGGCCCTACCTCCGCCTTCGACACGGGCTACTGCTACGGCGACGCCGTCGGCGCTGAGGCCGACTACGACTGCGAGGCCGACTTCGGCGACTTTGGCGGCGACTTCGGCGGATTTTAGACCAGTTTGGGCGCTGATGGATGAGCTGGAGCGGGCGTAGCTATCCCCTGATGCAAGTTCAGTTTGGCGTTGGGTTGGGGAAGGTGTCATCCCACGGCGCACCCGCCAGAGCGAGAATGTGTAGGAAAGTCTGTGTTGCACGTAACTCCGAGTGGGATGCATAGTGGAGCGACTTCACTGGGATGCTTAAGCTGTCCTTATACGGTGAGCTCCTAGCGGTGTTCCTCACGGGAGCTGTGTCGCTTCTTGTGAGAGATTGTTTAGCGCGCCAAGCGGGCACTGCCATACGACGACGAGAAACTTTCCTTCATACTGTGGCGCTCACTTGAACCGCTCTTTCCACCATCATCCAACCATCTGACCATCGTTCTTCATATGCTAAACCCTGGCAGTGCCCACCCAGTGCAAAGTGTGCGTCAGACGCAGTCATCTCCGAACGCACTCTGATGGAAGATGGATGAGGCGACGCTGCTCTCCCTTGCCACCTAAATCGATACGAGTCTCATCTGCCGACGCCCAAGCATCCCGCTGCCAAATAGGTCACGACTATCCCGGTTCTCACCAAGCAGGCGGGGCAAGGGCAACGTATACAACTACGTCTACGTATACGAATATTGTTTTAAAAAAAACGCTTACATCACATAACACAACATGTAATGTCACTAGAAACGTGCGATGACAGTGTTTGGGAGGTAGAGTAGCACGAATAACCGTGCTGATGAGTGTTCAGGCGTGTTGCCCACTCAGTCTTTCTGAGTAACACACTTTTGCTTTTTGAAAATTTGTTAAACTTACTTCATTTTCTAAAAGCACGTTACTCGGAAAATCTTAGTGCAGCAACATGCCTCAAGACGGGTTAACCATGCTACGAATCGTAGTCCACGATACATCCTAAACATTCGCATAGAACGTTTCCAGTGAGTGATATTACACGTTGTCGTGGTATACGAGGTAAACAAATTCCAGTGTACTGGCATCCATGTCGGTACAGGTAATAGGGCCACTTTTCTACTGCGTGCGCGCGCCGAGCTGTGGCGCGGTCTATCGCCACATACATTACTGATGGGTGGGGCTGCGAAGAGATACTACAATCCATAGCTCCGTCTTGTTGTGGCACAAGCGGCGAGGAGCCGTGTAAAGCTGACACAGGTGTTGGCTGAAGAGGAGTGACTAAATGTGGTCCTCTGACGCGTCGGTCAGGTCGACGACGCCCTCTGGTCGGTATCCGACCGTGTTGTGTACTTTCATAAGCGGCGCCGTGCAGAGCTCTGCGGTAGAGCGGCATGCAGCTGCGGCTGTTGGGTGCGCTGGTGCTGAGGTGTTGCGCCGATCATGGGTCGTAACATGGGCTGGATGGTGGAGGTGCGTCTACGCCCTTCGGATGTGGGCGGTGCGGCCGCGCGTTTATGCATTGTTAACGACGCAGTGTGTCTGAAGTGATTCGCGGCAACGTCATCTTAGACTAGACTGGTCTAAGATGACCCTTAGGGAATGTCACCAGCTTGTGAGTGAACGCGCGTGTTTCTCGAAACTCAAAAGCGTCCTGCTCATTACTTCAGGAGCAGCCAAACTCAACGCGCACAGTGGGTCTGAAGGTGTTTCGAGAATGTAGTAGATCAACAAGACCGCGTAGCCTGGTCTGCAGCTCTTTGACACGTATGGTGCCGTGCAGTTGGGGTAGGGACTGCCGGCGGCCGGGGAACGGGTCTGCCGCCGTCACTGGAGCTACGGTCGTGTGATACCAGACGGCGGGTATACTGCAGACTGTTGGCTGGTAGTGGTCGCTTATTGTTCCCTGTAGTTCCCGGCAGTAGATGGAGTGTGGGTAGCTGTCGACAAGTTGCGCGCGGCCGCCGCTCACAGAATGTGTTTCTCGCACAGAAAGGGCGATGAACGAGTGCGCACTCCGTGTGGTGGACTAATAGTGACATCCTTCTGTTATCACGGGTGCGTGTGTGCTGGAAACAGCCGGATGCATGATACACTGTTATACACTGCATGATATATCGGAGTTTGTTTCTAGCCAGATGCGTTGTTAACTATTTTTAGTCAGGGTGGCCAATGGCGTAAATTGGCTCCAGGTGTAAAAAGAAATGCGTATTGTCAGCTGATCTTTTTCTGCTAATATTACAACAGTTTCATTTTGCATTTGGTGTAGAAAATTGTATTGATGTTTAAGTGGTTCTCGGTGTAAGAATGAATGCGCAAGGCACATGCACCCTCACAAACAAGCCTCCACTTATTGGTCATATGAGATGACTGAAAAGTAGAAGCGACTCATCTCTTATTTTATTTGACAAAGGAAATTCTGAGAAAATAAGATATCTGCACTGTGACGAGAGGAGCTAAAATATTGAAATAAATATTGCATAGCAGGTTATGGGTATTCTAAAGCGTTTGCATGGCCACTCGTGTTTAATAACGTTCCTTCGTCCATAAATATGGCGGCCTTGATGGACAAATCGATTATTTAGATTTAATTAACACAGTGTGGGAAATATCCTGCAGGTATTGTGGACCAAGTAATCATATATTAGCATGCTGTTTTTAACATGTCTCAGAAATTTATGAACCAATACATTGAACCAATATATACATGAATCAATACATTGAACCAATATGTACATGAACCAATACTTGAAATACATCTATTTCGGCATGCTTACGTCATGATATTGGGCAGAAACGAACTTTTGAGTAAACAAACAAGGTTACGATGTATTGAGAAGCAAAGCTTGTACTCACCGTGTTCAAATTGTCATGATAGAACGGCGGTAATAGGTAAGTGATGCATTTTTAAAGCGATGGTGATGGAATGAAGATATCGAGGATGAGTTGTTGCACAGGCATGCCCTGAAAATATAACTAGTGTTATTGTTGGCTACGTTTCTGCTGTTTAATGGCGTGGATTGTATGCAAAATACACGTAAATTAAAAAAAGTTACGTGTTTTCCAGGGATGCTAACAGCGTGCTCGATCGCGAAAATGAAGTTAGATTATACAACTGTTGACTCGAGACCTCCAATGGGGTATAATATACTTTATGGGGTATAATACTTTGGCCACCTTTTTAATACTCACATCTAAAAAAAATTACTCCTGGAAATATTACTGAGAGCCTGTTACCTTTTTTATTTGCTTTCGTCCAATGTTCGATATCTATTCGGCAACAAATTCGACACTTCATAATTGAGCAAAACACTTCGATATTTTCCACTAGACATCGTCTAATCTGCAAAACAGAATGGACACTCATTCGTCTATGGTTATATTAAATTCGACATTGTGCATTACTATCAACATCTTCAAAACTGTTTGTCTTATGAGCGAAATTATCGCAGGTGTTTATGAAGAAAGTCCAATGAGAATTGAACAATGACGAACCATTTAGAATGAAC